>LPNX011077417.1:0-91802 GCA_001517045.1 Pseudotsuga menziesii | reverse complement strand
TGCATGGTTTATATATCTTAATGGTTCTCATAATGATATATTTTGTATGTACTTCAAATCAATCAGGTAAGTTCCAAGTCAAAGATATGAATGTATACATTGGACCTCTTATATATGAGCTACTGAAGTTATGGAATGGCATAACTATGTATGACGTATCTAGACCAATACGACAAAGGAAATTCCAATTCCATGCAATGGTTGTATGGACAATACATGATGCCCCTGGGTTAACTTAATTTTGTGGTTTGTAATTTTAAGTTCCACTTTAATTGCATTTAATGATTATATGGAGTAGTTAGAATAGTTTATATATGAATATATTTGACATAGATATTCCATATCTAAATATTGTAGGTCTTCAGACAAAGGGTAAATTTTCATGTCCAGTTTGTGGTCCTAAGATAAAATCTCGTCATTCAAAAAGCTTAAGAAAGGAGGTGTTTGATGAGTATAGGCACTTCCTCTCTAAGAATCACAGGTATAGAACAACTAAAAAAATATTTTCAATCGGAAGTAGGAAACTGCAATAAAACCACGTAGAATGACACCTCACCTTTGGAAGATGCAATACAATATAAATCATCATCATGGTACGTATGGATCATTGTATATGAATTGTTATGTATTTTAATTTTTATTGTGAGTTGTTTACTGTAGTGGCCATATTTGATTTATGATGTAATTTATTTATAAACTAATATTCATGATTTCCATCGTGATCATGAAGGCATTAATGGGCTTCCACGAGGAATGAAAATTTATCCTATTCAATTCAACAAGTTTCCCTACTATGAGCACCTACAAATTGCTCATTTCTTTGATACAATGCATATTGGAAAGAATGTTATTGAAACCTTATGGTGACTACTAGAGCTAAGAAGGGAGAAAGATAAAGTTGTGAAAGCCTGCAAAGACATTCAAGAAAGCAACCATGCAATGAAAGACGTCATCCAATTTCATACCAATGGAGAACAAGTTAATATAAACTCAATTCCATGGATGTTTACGGAGCAACAAAGCAATGTTGTCAAAGAAGTAATGCGGAAAATTAAATTTCCCACTAGATTTTGTGTGAACTTGAAGAATATCATAACCAAAAAAGGTGATTTTGCGGGGGTCAAAACACATGATTGGCATGTCTTCATCAAGGTAATTATTATTGTTGTGTCCATATAATTTTTTTTTCATTTTACTGTGTATATTTTTTTTCTTGTTTGTATACTCTTTGTTTAATAAATGGCGTGGTTTGTATATTGATACAGTATGTTCTACCTCTCTCTCTCTCGGACAACTTCGACAACAATGTCAAACAAGTTATATATAATCTTGGTAAATACATGAGGTAACTATCGATTACTTACATGTGCTTAGTGTTTCTTTAATTCTTCGTATAATTTATATTTGTTTTTTTGTGCACTATTTCAGCATATATTGTAATTTAATGTTTATTTTTGTTAAATATCGTTATTGGTTTGCGTCACTTGTAGATGGTTAACATCTAAATAAATCCATAAAGAAGATATAAGTTATTGGAGGAGAGAAATTCCTCATCTCATGTGTGAAATGCAGAAGCATATACCATCGACGTTTTTCAATGCACAGGAACACTACCTCATACACCAAGTTGAGGAGATTGAGTTGTGTGGACCTGTGCACTCAAGGTCCATGTGGATGGTTGAGAGGCACTTGAAATTTATGAAGGGTTTGGTGAGACAATGAACACATGATGAGGTTCTATGATGGAAGGATATACGGTATACCAAAACATGTTGTATGTTAGTGAATATCTTCCTATTTTAGCATCAAAGCTCAATTTATGTCGCATTTGTGATCTGGACTCCAATAACAAATTTGAAGGGGAGCAACTGAAGGGGAAAGCTATATTGAGGAAGCTGAAAGGTAATTACTAGCTAGTGGATGTTTATTATATCGTTCATATTCTAATTGTATTTTCTAGTCATAATTGCTTCAATTGAGAGCATATACTTTGTTCTGGATATTTACACCTTTCTTTCATTTTAATGGTTATTGCCATTAAACAGTTGGTCGAGAATGGGATGCAATTCATTTATACATCACAAACAATCTTGACTGGATGAATGTATGGATTGAACGATGCGAACAATTGGGTCATGGAATATCATGGGAAGGTGTGGCTTCATTGGTAAAAGCAACACAATGTAATGGAGATAGAAATCTAACAGAAAGGGAAATCGATTTGGCATATGGTGTAAAAGATAAAATGGAAAGCATATAATTAATCAATCCTCCCTCTAAATCTTTTATTTTGCAAATCACATTTTGATGTACATGTTCTTATTTTCCATGTATTGCTACATAAGGACTGAATGGTTGTGTAATTTTTTCATGTATTGCTTATTGCAGGTAAAACACCATAAGGCTATGGTTTGCAATGGAGGTAGATATCAGATTAAAAAATTGGATGAAACAAAGAAAACATCATATTTGGGATATCTGTTGTCTTTGAGGTTACCAATGTTTCATCTAGAACTGACAGACATCCAAAAGTCTCAGAAAATTGATACTATGGGTATTTGGAAGATATTATACGCACATTATACAATGTGACTTTAAATCCTTTAAGTTAGTTCTATTCGTTTTCAAATGGTACAAGTTACGATTGAATCAACGTGATCCCGATAGAACTATTATTGAACATGATAATGGATTTACCATGGTAAACACAAGGTTGTCTGAGCCAGGAACAGAGCCCTATGTTCTTCCAAGCCAATGTGAACAAGTATTTTACTCAGAGGTTCCAGGTAAAGCAGGCAGGTCATTTATTGTGAGACACGATCCAAGGGGAAGGCCAGTAAAGTATAACCTAGACGATGCTAATGAAAAGGGTTCTTTGGAAGAAGGATACGATGACGCAGAGCATGATCAACATGAGTTAGATGATGATGATGATCCAGCAGAAGATGTACTCCAAGAAACAGTTGAATCCAATGATGTAGCTAACAATGCCGATGAAATATATACCAACGATGACACAATGAGCATAACTAATGATGATGACGATGATAATATGGCCAACCCTTACAATGTTGACTCTGGATCTGATGATACTGATGATGACTTGGATGAAGAAGATGATGACATGGATGAATTAGAATATGATGAAATATAATTAATGAAAGGTAAATATCGTCAACGTCATGTGTAGCATTGTCATCGTCTTCATGATATTCATCGTCATGTCGTCTTCATCATCGTCATCCTATAAATCATCATCATCTTCATCATCATCAACATCATCATGTTCATCATCATCATCGTCGTCATCATCATCATCATCGTCATCATCATCATCATTATCATCATGTTCATCATCATCAACATCATCTTCATCATCATCATCATCATCTTCATCATCATCTTCATCATCATCATCATCATCTTCATGAACATCATCATCATGTGGTTCATCATCCTCACCATCCTCATCATCATCATGAACATCATCATCATCATCAACATCATATTCATCATCATCATTATCATCTTCATCATCTTCTTCATCATCATCATCATCATCATCTTCATCATCATCAACATCATAATCACACGCATCATCATCATCATCATCATCAACAACAACAACATCATCATCATCACACATCATCATCATCATCATCATCACACATCATCATCTTCATCACACATCATCATCATCATCATCACACATCATCATCTTCATCACACATCATCGTCGTCATCATCATCATCATGTAGTTCATCATCGTCATCATCCTCAACATCCTTATCATCACGTCGTCATCATCATCATTATCATAGTCATCATCATCATCATCATCGTCGTCATCGTCTTCATTGTCATCATCGTCATTGTCATCATCGTCATTATCATCATCATCAACATAATCTTCATCATCATCATCATCATCTTCATCATCATCATCATCATCTTCATAAACATCATCATCATGTGGTTCATCATCCTCACCATCCTCATCATCATCACGAACATCATCATCATCATCATCTTCTTCATCATCATCTTCATCATCATCATTATGATCATCTTCATCATCATCAACATCATCATCACACACATCATCATCATCATCATCATCAACATCATCATCATCAACATCGTCATCATCACACATCATCATATTCATCACACATCGTCGTCGTCATCATCATCATCATGTGGTTCATCATCGTCATCATCCTCAACATTTTTTTCATCATCATGAACATCATCATCATCATCATCATGTTCATCATCATCAACATCATCTTCATCATCATCTTCATCATCATCATCATCATCTTCATGAACATCATCATCGTGTGGTTCATCATCCTCACCATCCTCATCATCATCATGAACATCATCATCATCATCATCTTCATCATCATCTTCATCATCATCATCATCATGATCATCTGCATCATCATCAACATCATCATCATCAACAACATCATCATCCATCAACATCATGATCATCCATCATCATCATCATCATCGTCGTCGGCGGCGGCAGCGTCATCGTCGTCGTCATCACCAACATCATCGTCGCCATTGACAACATCATCAGTGTTATCATCAACATCATCATCATCATCAACATCGTTAGCATTTTCATCATTTCATATGATATCAAGACGGTCATCACCATCATCATCATCATCATTGTCATCATCTTCATCATCATCATCATCATCTTCATCCTCATAATCAACATCCTCATCTTCATCAGCATCATCAGCATCATAATGATCGGTGTCATGGATGACATCATGATCATCATCGACATCATCATCATCAACGACATCCTCATCCTCATCATCATAGATTCACTGCACACATAAAGACTCACATAGATACACCCCCCTCTTTGTATATAAAAATAAATAAAACATAGTATAAATAAATAAATAAAATAAAACATAGTATACATATATAAATAAATAAATAAAATAAAGCATAAATAAATAAATTAATTAAAACATAAAACAATATAAATAAATAATTATAAAACAATCATTTATAATACATATATATAAATAAAATAACAAAAACATAAAAGCACAAAAAAAACTAATAGTGGCGCGCTATTTTCCTTTCAGCTTCACGATAAAGCTTCTTCTGTGCATCTCGTCGGGTGCTTGTGTTCAGTGATCACGAGAAAGCTTCTTCCTCTGTGTTGTGCATCTCGTCGGGTGCTTGTCGTTCAGTGATTAAGGGTCGGTCTGCGCAACTTGGCCGAAGAACAATATCAGTGGGAACAACGATTTGTACAGTGGGAGCAACGATTTGGACCGGCCACGAATACTAAGGAGAGTGGATTGTGGTTTTGTAGCGGACAAGGAGGCCAATTTTCAGTCAAGACAATGCATCCCAAAATTGTGAGTACCATGCCCTAATTCATGTCTATTTTTTATCTTTTAAGATAGTCCTGCAAATATCCAGGGTTTCTTAGCCAATAGAGGAAAGGCAGAGGCAATTAGAGCAGGCTTAGACCCAGGTTGTGCAGGGTTTGTATGTTTCAATCCCACCTTCTCAATTTAGGCTTTTGATAAAGAAAACTATCGTTTTTATGGGGTCAAATGGTCCTCACTCTCTTGTCCAGTGGTGATGTGTTCCTTCTCACTCGGTTATGGTGAACGGGATCTTGTGTGGGCGAGAAATTAGACACCTCATTTATATACCTTGGCTACTTGATTACTTTACTTTTACCAACAACCTAAAGGGTCTCTATCTATACTGCCTGCTTCTTCACCAACTTGAATCCTTCCTTTTCTAACCTTTGTTTGTAATGCATCCAAATTCAACTATGATTTTTTTTTAGAGGAAGGCAATAAAGGAAAAAGGATTTCGGAGTATTTTGCCTCAATGGCGTGTTCAACAAATCCCCCGGTAGTAGGAATAGATTAGATAGTTGTGTTATCTTTATCAGCTTTCAAACATGGGTTTTCTTTGTTGTGCATGAATTTACATTCATCAGCTAATGACAGACCCAATTTGACAGTTTCAACTAACCCGCATTTGATCCATATTGGCTGATATGGATTCTAAATTCTGGCTAGTTTGAGCGTTATAATTAGTGGACGAACCCACCACATTTTGGTTCGCATTCAAACTGGTTTGTTTGTTTTTATGTGAGTTATCTCATCAACTGGTTCCCAAATAAGCTATTAAACTGACCCCACCAAAATGAGATGCTTAAGGGAGGTTTAGATAAGGATTCGAGTTCCACCATAGCCATGATAGATAGAGTTTTTCTGCTCACATGTATGCTTGGTCCGGTGGAGAAGGATGAAAATCGGTCGCTGCCTCGAGTAGGATTGTCGAGCCATATTTTTTTATAAGAAAGAAACTCAAACCTAACCCCTAGATCATTCAAGATCATTATAAAATCCCTAGGTTAGAAAGAAACTCAAACCTAACCTAGTATTTTTCAAATTGTAACGACAACAGGGGTTTGCCAAAATTCTGCCAAAGGTTATGGATTTCTTCTTTAAGGTTTTTTATTATAGAAACCTTATATTAGAAAGCAACTCAAACCTAACCTAGTAATTCCCAAGCTGTAAACACCATGAGAGCTTGGACTATACAATATATTTTCATTAAGTGATTGAATGAAGTAATCCACTTACAATAACTATTTTTTCAAAATATTAAATTTTTTTCTACATACCTGTAAATATCATCATCAAACAAAACTGTCCATGAGGACAGAGTTCAAGAACTCTGTCCACATGAACTATATCTCACAAAAGATAACAAGTGTTCAGCCAAGCAACAGTGAAGATTCGTGGTATTATGCTTCACAAGTTTGCGATGTTGCAACCTAATGAAACATAATACCACGAATCGTCACCATTATTAGCCAACACTTATTAGCTATTTTAGAGTTAGTGAATTGAAAGTGGCTAAGTCAATGCAAAAAAGAAAGGTAATAAGTTTAATAAGTTTGACTAAATAAACTATTTTGATAATTGTACCTACATCTTCCCCTACATGCATTGCTTGCATGCCTCACATATCTCGACGTACTATCAAAATTATTATTATTGGTATGTGTACCTTCTCTCATTGACAGTCTTCTTCCTATTTATTCTCCAAAACAACTATATTATAGGGCTTTTTGGCATGACATTGTTTTGCATGCAACATTGTTTTGGCCTTTTGGCCAAGTCATCTCGGTTGGGGGTCAACTTGGTTGACTCGATCGAGTTTGATTCTGAGTCACGAGGCTCATTGTAATCTTTTTATCGATCAAGGATTATTCTATATGTTTTATGTATGTTTCTATATTGTATATAGAAACACACTTGATTAAATATGCAAATATTATAGTTGAAAAGGGGGTAGGCCAGTAGTAAGAACACCTGCATATCCAAATACACAACCACCATAATTGCTCCAACATTCTACATGTCATCATACTTGCTATATTTGATGTATGTTTCAAACATATTTCCAAAGACATGAAAGCATTGGTGACCAAGCATAGTGCCCATCCATGTATATTGCCAAATCCTTTAGGAACACACATTTATAATACATTATATAAATATTTGTGAGCATATCATAGTGCCCATGTATAATGTGATATTTTGTGAGCCTACCCAATACATGTTAGGAAAAGGCAATGCAAGCAATAAGTGAGAATGGAAACTTGTATGTAACTAAAATAGGGGCATACATATGAATTTTTAGGGCATACATTAGAATTTTTTAGACTTTCCAGTGTACTATTGTAGGATTGCCACTATGCAAATAAGACATTGACTTTATAGTCACAATCCCATTAGTATGATAAATTATGGGAGAGAACTGAAAAACATCCCTACACAAATATTAACCGATAAGTATGGTTTTGGTGTATCATTTGGAGAATCCTATAACATTAGTTGTTATTATGACTCATTAAAGGGTCCTATATGAGATATGGGAACTTTTAGGCCCTTCAACTTTCAAGCAAAAGAAGCCATAAACAACAAGTGTGTGCACCCTAGCAAATATGGAAAAGATCATAAAACATATTAGGTAAAATGGATAATCATCTACAACATCACAACATCATTCATGGGAAAACTAAAAACCACTTACAACCATCAAAAGTAAGGGTTACAACAACAATGAGTGTAGAGTAAGGAGAGAGGAGTGGTCAGGAAAATGAATAATCGGGCCAATGTAGAGTGGAAAAGTGACCAGCTAGAAGTTTGGAAGAGGAGAATAATCAAGATCCCTTGAAAGAGGAACTCATGTCAAAGATGATTTTTGAAGGAAGTGACCAACATACCAACTCCGTATCACTTCTATCCAAAGTAAATGTAGATGAATGTGAAGATATGTTCTTTGAAGGAGATAGTCCATTAAAGGAGAACCTCCAAGCCCTGTACAGACATATATTGGCATAAATTGCAGTGTTATATTTGATGCATATGCATAACAGATCGTCTCAAGATTGACAACGTTGAAAGGCCAAAGTACAATGGCCACAAGCATACATATGAAGCTTATGAAGCCTACCCAATTCATGTTAGGAAAAGGAAATGCAAGCAATAAGTGAGAATGGAGACTTGTATGTAACTAAAAGAGGGGCATACATTAGAATTTTTAGGGCTACCAAATGCCCACATGTATTAACCAAACTCATTCTTGACAAGATTTTTCTTTAACAAGTTTTTTGCTTATAAGTCTTTCCAAGTTTTTTTGCTTATAAGTCTTTCCAAGTTTTTTTGCTGGTATTTTTCTATGCTTATGCCAAATTTTTTTTCGGCCATGGTACAGGTAGAACCAAACAGGTTTTGTCAAACCTGTCTTCCTCCAGCGAAGGGAGATTGAGAAGGCTAGAGGAAAGTGAGACATCCATTGGGTCTAAAAGGGCTAGATCAACTAGATGTTAGAAGATCAGAAGAAAATTCAACAAACGCATGAATTTTTTTCTCAAAGGAGGGGGGTCATGTTCCTATGATGATGAGACAGTGGGAGACATCGACGTGCCCTTAAGGTACCAACACCTAGTGAAACAATGGGTTCCTAGTGATATTCCTCAAGTAAACACTGATTTTTGTGTGAATGAAAGGATATATAGAATTGCACCTTCGTCATTGCATGGATTGGGGTTGTTTTGCATGGATGGCATAAAGGTTGGATACGGTAGATGTACATAATTGATGGAGTATGTTAGACCCTGTTACAACTACAGTGATTGGATGTGCCTGGTCCAATATACACGAAGTATGCGCAGATATGGGTTGTCAACGAATTATATACAACTAAAAGACAAAGCTCAAAATAAAGAAGCAACGTTGTACATGGACGGAAGCCCCAAAACAACTAGTAATATTGTGGGGTTTATAAACAGTACACAACCAGGGTCTACACTAAAGAAACCCAACTGCATATTCGAATCGCATGAAGGAAACCGCGTCTTTGTATGTGCAATTAAATCAATAGCTATTGGATAAGAACTGCTTATTGATTACAATTTGAATCATATAGATACAAACACTGTTAGTATGGTTGTGGTACAACAAACAATTTAACCACCCTTTTATTAATTATTTTAACATCTATAGGACTTTTCGTTAGCATATAATTGTAATTTTCTACTTTTCATGTTTCCTTATGTAACTTTTAGTATGTTTTTGATGCAGGGTTCTCTCAGGGGCACCTCCATCTCTGTAGATGTTTGTCCACGCGAGTCAAGGCAGCAGGTATACATCGATATTACCAATGTAATATTAAATTTAGGATGGACATACATATATGTTGTTATGTATTTTCATTAGTATATTAGGTTTGTTTATATAATATTATCTATTTTCCATGCAGAGTGTTGATCAGGGAAGCCAATCGGCTATTGATCAACCGACTACAGCATCGAGGCAACAGCCAAACATGAATGTAATTCTCCATTTCAAATACTTTAAAATCGTAAACATGTATATCATGACGAATAATGTTTATTTTGTTATGTATTCTTTCATTTTTATGTTTGCGTTCATGATGTTAATGTTGTCTACCTCTTTTGCAGATTAACAGGGAAAATTTGGCACCTGTTGATCAAACGACTAGAGCCTTGATGCAACCAGTAAACCTAAATGTAATTCCACATTCTAAGTACTTCAAAAATGTACACATATAAAACATGTAGCATAGTGTTTATTTTTGTTCTGTATTTGTTAGATGTTACATATTGCGTTCATTGTGATAATGTTCTCTAGTTTTTTTGCAGGTGGCTGATCGAGGTAAATCCCCATATGTTTATTAGACCACACCCTCGTCTAGGCGTTAGGTAATCCTAGATGTAATCCCTAATATTTTTATTTGCGCACACTATTGCTTCAAAGACTAAGCAATTTTTTATATATTTCAATTGCAGACAAGGGATTCGGTTTATGAAATAGCGTCTCAAAACTCTTTACAAAATGAGGTCTCCCGGTTGATGAGAGATAGTGAAATTAGAGAGTCTACAGACCCGTTGAGGGTGCTACAAAAGACGAGAGAAAAACAAAATGAGGAACTGATTCGTCTGACATTGGCAGTTCCACTAACAGAAGGGATCGAACAAAGGATTCAATTGTTGTTACAGCAACGTAAACAAGTGGACGTAAGTTATCGAATAATAATGTAAATTCATTTATAAAAACTTTATAATATTTGATTTTATATGCTATTGAACTTATAATACAGTGGTTTGAATTTACAGCGCGCTATGGAGATTATCAGTGGTGGTCAAGGAAATTTTGGTCCTAGTGACCAAACCACTCCACATACACCACATAGTGCTCCCAGATTGTCCACTGAATAGTCGGCAACACGCTCTGCAACACCCCCAAGGGCAGCGGAGGGTGCAGCTGATGTTGCCCCACCCACAACAGATGTTGCAGAAGAAGGGGTGGATGTAGGGTTAGATAGAAGTGTGGAAGCATTTCCTGGATCTTCTCGTGTGACTAGTACTGGTTCAATAGTGTCTACATTTTGGGTGAATGAAGAACTGGTTCCAATAAATATAGAGAGAATTCTAGGTCATTATATATTGTTCAATTTAGTTTTTATAATTTGTGTCTAACATACCGATAATATTTTTTAATGTTGACTAACGATGGCATTAATGTTTTGCAGGAAATGATATATTTTATAAACATATGAATAATTTGGCCTTGGAGATATTTGGGCCCACCATCTGCACAATGTGGAATAAGCAACCAAAATTTTAAAGGATGATCTGACTAATCGCTTGGTTAGTATGTTCGGAAAAGATACCTTCGATACATCGAAGGTCCTACAGAAGGCTGGAAAACATTTGAAGATTGTCTGAGACCAGTATAGGGTTCACCTAGAAAAGAACCCTAGGTATGAGAGCCCTCCAATGATTCCATCTATGGAGTGGAAAGCCCTGGTGGAAGATGGAAAAGAGAAGGGCCTGATAAAATCAGGAAAGATACCACTAGGTGGAACAGGGAGGTATGCAATACATTCCAAAATGTAGTGGTAAGCCTTATTATCACTAGTTTTTATATCAATTTTGGTACATCGACTAATGTATTTAAAAACTTAATTAGGCTCTTGGACACATCTAAGGCCACCAAGGCAAGAATTGAAAAAATTGGCCAACACAAGCTTGGGCTTGGTGGTTACTCCAACTTGGTGGCCAGATATGTAAGTATCGCAAAACCCGAATCCGCATACAAATATCATACAGATTATTATTTTTGTTTTGTTCTGACAAAAAATGTAAAATTAATGACATCATGCAAATATGAAGGCCGACCAGTTCAAATAATTGCCTAGTGCGGATTACATGAAGCTTGGCTTCGAACAGGGCTTTGACGCCGTTGTTGAACACCGGAGAAGCATGTCTGGGAATACTGCACGATATTCTGTCGATCCATATGGTGCCCAGGTATGTAAAAACTGTATAGTTTAATGATAATTTATTAATGCTCATGCAATTTGTTCCTTATAAATAAATTAACATAATTTATTTATTCCTTTTTGTGCAGGAAAGTAATGATCCCGTTCATGTCGAGGATGTACATGACCAACACCACGAAGATCATGCTTCTCATCCTGGTAATGAATTTATTAATGTGCTACTGTTTTTTATAGACCATTGCAGATGATGAACATTAATTCTAGTTCTACACAATTCAACTGCAGAGCATGTAGATGCATATAACAAAGAACAGGTTGGCCCTGTATGAGATAATGTTGAACATGTTGATGTGCCCATGGCAGGTAAAAACACACATTCGTAATGTTTTTTTTTAAATGAATTACTCATATTTATCAAAATATAAATATATTAATGAAATATTTTGACATTATTGCATAAATTCATCACCCCTCGCCTGAAGTTCAACCTTGCGAGCATACTAGTAGGGATACCGATGATCAGATTCTGGAAGATGTGACTCTAACTAAATATTTAAAGAGAAGAAAAGTAAAAAGGAAGTGACTAAACAAATTTTGAGTAATTCTTATTTACAAAAAAAACATTTAATGATTTTTTCCTTTGTTTCATGAATGAATGCTTTAATGAATGGTTTACTGATTTTTTTTCTGCCATTGACTAAATGAATGTTTTAATGAATGAGTTAATGAATGGTTTAATGAATGGTTTTTTTAGCTGTTGAATGATTGAATGGTTTAATGAATGATTTAAAGAATGATTTAATGAAAGCATCTTTCAACTATTGAGTGAAATACTTTGCAGTAGATGCATTGTTATTTGCATTGTAGATGCATTGTTATTTGGATTGTGAAATAGTGAAAGAAATTGTTATTTGCAAGTAGATGCATTGGGTTTGGGGAGTTGAGAGTGATGTGAGGGGGGGAGGGGCCATAAGAGCTTCCACCTTCATGTGGTTGGTCCTATTTAGTAGAGAATATTAAATTATTCTCGAAACATAGAGGAGCTCAATGAATGGTAAGGAAGAATACATTAAAAAACATCTATTTCTATAATTTTAGTGTATAATTTTCACTATTTCTATTTGACTCCTCCATTGGAAATTGTTACAGATAGTGTTGAGAAACATTTCCATAGTTAAGAGGCAAGAAATGGCGTTTTGATTAGATCGATGGCCTTATATACATAGTATTTTTGGTTATCCATGTTTTATCAAGTGATCTATTCTTAACAATTAATTTGCTTGCATAGTTGAATAGTATTGTAATTTACATTGTAATAGAATTGTATTTATTTAGATTGGTTTTGTTATTTTCATAAACAAACATAAATTTATTTGATGGGTCCTAACATGAAACTATTGCAACAGGACAAAAAATGAAGTATGTTGATCCTAATCCCTTCAAGGGTAAACATCAATATGCTCCTGTTATTCAAAAGGGTTACTGGAAGGTATGTAATGGAATCATGTTAGTTTTCCGGGTTTAAGATTAATTGTATTTAAGGATAAACACATGCATACCATGTTCTTTGTATGAGTCATAGTTACTAGTAGTTATGTCATGGGATTAATATACTCTAATAAATCGATTTTGCTATTTCCTTCAATTTGACATGGGAGACTTCCTCATTGATGATCAATCAACATGTCAGCATACAGTCCATATTATTCAATTGGGCACATGATTGGTTCTTAAGGAATCTTATGAAAATATTGATGGCATTTTATGAACATTTTGTTGCAGGTTTGTGTGCTGGAGGTTGTGTTTCTATTGCAGATTCTGGAACTTCTTTGCTAGCTAGTCCATCGGTAAAGCTTGCATACCTTTGATCTTTTGTAAATTTCTTGCATAAGTTAGTGGTGTTTTCTAGGTTTGTGCACAATATGCTATTGCACAGGGGTGTGGCACATCTTATGCTTGTATGCTATTGCATTGTGTGATCATTGTACTATTGCGATGTGTGATTTCCATGCATGATGAATATTTAAAATTATATGCATATACCATTCTAGGTGAAAATTTTGATTTCCATGTACGTTCTTAAAACACAACCCTTCCAGCTTAGCAAAAAACTCAGTAATATGCTATAGAATCCAACTAGCTCATTTTGAGGCAAGTTTTTCTTCACAAATAAAAGTATGCAGATCATATTTCCAATGAGATAACCAATGTAATCCCAGGGAAATGGATATTGGAACATGGAAAACCAATACTTGACAAGTTGTGTATGCCATTTAACTTGAAGGATAAATGGAGTAATATGAAGAAGAGTATATACTGAAGCATGTACATACATGGATGAATTAATTATGTCTATATTGTTCCCAATCTTCCTCTTTGGAGGAAAACTGCTTGGAATCTCATGTGTAATCTCAACATATCCTTCTAGCATTCTACTCAATTATACTAATACTTCCTTCATAGTGTCATGTTTTTCAACATTATTGGACGTTATGCCAACTAAGACTCTTATTTGCACCATTTCATAACACTCCTTGGTATCCTTTATTGCATTTATGAAGTTCTTTGTAAATAACAAAAATTGTCTCTGGCCCTTATCTTTAATTGACAACTAAATTATTTTTCTATCCTTGTCTTGAGTTCTTCTCAAGTGATTTATATCTCCATTGGGCATCCACAAACTACTTATATTTTACATTTTAGTCCTTCAGTTGAATTTGACTTGAGAATGCATTTTATTTATATGTTTGACAAAATGATTCTATATCATCACTCATTTGGACATGTTGAGTGAAAATCTATCATATCTAAAACACTAATTAGATTATTTTGATGCATAGAATTCAATGATCACCGACATAGTGTGTGCTCTAGAATGAAAAAGATATATAGAAGCATACCATACTGATATGTCGTATAAAGAGTTGTCAGGTAAAGAACTGTAAATGAAAAGGATATAGATTATTTACATATTTATTGGAATAATCTCCACCTTTATATATGTGAAGGATATTGATCCCATTACTATATTGTTTCTCTGCAAGAGCTTTAAAATCTCGAAGACAAGCAAACACATCAGCTTTGTGATTTAAGAAGTAGACCCCTGTGTATATAGAGATGTAATCAATGAAGGTTAGTTAGTTATTTATTCATATATAGGTGAGAAAAGGGACCAGTAATGTCATTGGGCACAAACTCAAGAAGTGATGTGTCTCTCTTAGCTTTTCCTTTCTCAAATCTCTCTTCAAGGTGCCTACCAAGAGTATATATTGGACAAAATCCATCTAAGAAGGATATAGGTGGCAACCCCACTATCCCGTCTTGTTTGATTAATTGATGCAATTAATGTAAGTTAATATGCCCAAACATATCATGCCATAACTTACTAACATCATTAGAATTCATTAACAAAGCTAAAGTAGGATTTTTAAGCAAAAACTAAGAAAAAACATACAATTTATTTTTGTGATCAGCTTTTCCAAGTGAAATATTTGAACCATCAATTGAATCTGAAATAATTACTAAGTATTTGGTGAATATAACTTGCTTACCATGGCCTGAGTGTGTCATTCGATAGATGGAAATCATATTTTTTAGACAGATAAGGTACAAGTAAAACATCTTGAAATTTCCCATCTTTTTGTAAAATATCACAAAAGATTCATTCGTTCAAGACATTCAAATGTTACCACTGTTACTACATGTTTAAGTGACTACACTACACTGTTTCCTGAATGGAAACCTTTCATTTTATTTTTTTGTTAAATCTACCACCAGGCGTCGCTTTTCCGATGGTGTTCCAATGCTCCTGTCAAAGATCCGACACCTTTAGGCGACGCTCAACCGATGCTTTTTATTAAACTTTCGACACCTTTCCCGTCGAATATTCGATGCTTTCAGGAAAACTCCGACGACGTTATCATGACTCCGACACTTTAGCCCGTCGGACGACCAACGCTTCAAGTGTTGGCAGGATTCGGATTTTCAACGCTTTCTGAATAAAAACACCGATGGCGTTGCCATGACTCCAACACTTCTTCCCGTCGGAAGGCCAACCCTTCAAGTGTCGGTAGGTGTCGGATTTTTGACGGTTTGTGCAAGTTTTGAGTGACACTTTGAAACATAAATATTTCCAATAGGCGACACCATGGTGTGTCGTATCTTCGACCCACTTTGATAGCATGTCGAATATCCAACGTTATGCCATCGACGACAAAAAAAAGTGCATGTGTCGAAGATGCGACAGAGAAGTGTCGAATTTCAAACATGCAAAGTGTCAGATTTTGGGTTGAAATTCTGTTGTGAATGTGATTAAAAATTTAGTTATTTTGAATTGGTATAAGATATTTACCTTAAATACAAACCTTAAAAGCATTATCGTGTGGATCAATAGTTAAAAGGAAATCCAACGGTTGAGGTCTTTTTTCAAGAAGGAATTTACCATAATTACTTACAATCTTGGAATATGTAAAAACCCTACCTATAATGTAAATTTTTTATGGCAATTAATTTTTATTTTTAATTATTAGTTAATTTTATCTTTATGGGTGAAAAACCTATCTATTAGAAATCAATAGTGAGTAGTATTGCTTATGAAATTTTTATGTATTTGATTGTGGGTAATAGACCGTAATAGATGATGTAAAGTCTATGCTAACAATGCCATGAGGCTTTTACATGTAATAAACCACTTATTCTTTCTAGAAATTTACTACAAGTTAAATGAACATAGATCCCTCACTCAGGACTCAAGACTTAGGTTTAATGTTTTTTAATAAACCTTGCTTATAAGGAAGCAACTAGGGAAATTGTTAATTCTTATATTTATAAATATAAAATAAAAAAATAAAAAATATAAAGCATTTTTACCTAACTATATATAAATTTATCAATTAGGGAATGTAATTGCCTCGAGAGACCTTTTATGGGGGAGATCTTGTAATGTTATGAGGAAGATCTTGTAATTATGTCGGCCAAGAGTATGGGAGAGATTTTTATGGGGAGATGTTGTCATGTTCGTTCCTAACAAAATAAAAAATATTATATGTCGGCAATAAATAATATCAAATATTAATAATATAAATATTATATGGAACTTAAATAAAAAAAATGTGTCTTTTGGTTTGAATCAAATCAATAACTATATAGGACACACCAAAGTTGATAGCTCTTTGAGTGTAATACTTAAGAATAGGTTTGCACTTCCAGAGAATTGAGAATTGATCCCTCTGGGCACTTGATAGAGCCTAGAATTTGGATCTATGCCGGTTTACAAAAAAACCAAAGTGATTCCAAATACATGATGACTCACTTATATAATATAGTGGCAGGCTTTAAACCAAGCCAAAATTCCAAAAACCAGATGAATTATTTTATGAAGACAATCTATCACATTGCTTGCCAATTTCTTCATCAATGTTTCATTCAAATGCAAAATTATTTGCGCACCAGCACTATGTATGGCTTCACTAGTCGAATGCTCACACCAACTTGGTTATAGAATTTAAAATGTAAAATATTTTGAATAAATAAAAGATAATGCTTTAAAGTTGTTATAAAATATTTGGATTCTTTCACCTTAACTTAGAACCCTAAATTATTTATAGTCATCTATTCAGTGAATATTATATCTCCGTACCTTAATTTATATTTATGGCCAGAGCTATTCATTGAGTTGCAGAGCATTTAATGCTGCTGCAACAGGTTTGATGATTGAGTTGGATTTCGAGCAGCTTGAGATTCAACAATCATCAAGCCTGCTGCAGCACGATTAAATGTTCTGCAACTCAATGGATAGCTTTTGCCTATATTTATAGCTCCACAAAAATTTAACTTTTGTAGTCATCTATTAAGTGAATATTATATTTAAACTTCATTTTTTATTAGGTTTATTATAATGGAATAATGTTAGTGGATATGAACTCATGTAGGAGTGTGAAATTTACATGAATGTTATATTTAAACTTTATTTTTGATTAGTTTTATTATAATGGAATAATGTTAGTGGATATGAATTCATGTAGGAGTGTGACATTTACTTTTTATATTTAAGTGGTAACCTTAAACAATATCAAATCTTTAATTCTTATATTTTAGAAACAATTTGAAGAGGTTATATAGTGAATGGGACACCTCACAATTTCATGAAATTTTTAATATTTTGATTTTAAAATATTAAAATAAATTTATTAATTAATTTACTGCGTAAATATTTATATTTATTTTGATATTGTTGTCAATTACTAAGTGATTAGCTTAACTATTGTATCATTCTATCAATAATAATAATAAAATAATATGAAATTTGTTGTTTAGCATTTTAGATAGCTTATTAAGTAATATTATTTCCCATGTCTTACTTTTTTGTTGAAAAATAATTAATTATGTGTAATCAAAAGTTAGGTAAATGAGGTAAGGGAGTTGGTAGCTACCTAGAAAACTATTACTCAATTGTTCATGTAGGATAGGGGGTGCGTGTTAGGTGGGACTTTCATCATGGAGTCTCCTCATTTTATTAGATGGATTTGGGTGAAGTGTATTTAGAATGGTTTGGATAGGCATGTGGTTGCTATGGAGTTTTGGGCTCCCAAGTTGTAATGCTTTTCATGTATGCTCAAAACATTTATAGTCTTCCTGATCAATCTTATCTGTACACTATTCTTGTAATCCCTTTTTTGAAATAATCCAACAACTTATAATCCCTGGTAAGCAAATGGAATACTATGAAAGTCTCCCATAAGCAAATCTCTTGCAATGATCAAGAACTACTAAGTGTGTCAATTGGAACTAATAATTTTAGCAAATTTATATTATAATCAAATTATTTAAAATCATTAAACTTTTTTATAATATACCATCCAATTGCTATCGTGACCACAAGTTAGTCAATGAACAAGTTATAGAAATTTTAATCGATTGCCAATTTGTTTAGATCTAAAACCAAAAGAAATGTCAAAGATGTAGAAGTATGTCTCTAGCCTTAATTAGATGTTGATCTAACACAAAATGGTGCCCTTTATAGAGAATTGTTTGATGTGTTGTGTGTTATGATTTCCCTTGGACTCGCTTGGCAGGTGCACCCAAAATGTGGGTATGTGATGGCTTGTGGCTGGAAACTTGCACTTTAATTGTTATGGTTTTCTATGAACAATTACATATTGTTATTTGTAAAATTTGTCCATGAATTTATCATCTTTGTTTAAAAATTCTAAAGGTGGAGTGTAGAATCCAAATAGCTCAAAAGATTCTCTTGATTCTTTTACTATTTTGTGATAGTAATTGCCCTATATAAGTGTTACATATACATGGAATAAGATGATACACAACATTTTGATATAGAAAAAATATAAAAGTTTGAGACATATTTATGTAAAGAAGAAAACCAAAAGGAATAGAATATAATGATACACAACATTTTGATATAGAAAAAAATATAAAAGTTTGAGACATGTTTATGTAAAGAAGAAAACCAAAAGGAATAGGCCAACAACTTGTGGTTTAGCATTTTAGTTAACATTAGTAGGAAACCCTCTTCTTGTGCTCTTGAAATAATTTGTGGATGAATGTTACCCATGTTGAAATTAGTATGAATGATTTGGTTTATAAGAGGTGAAGATTTAATTTGTTACATATTTATATTCTAACTAAGAACTTGGAAACTTAGGGCATGGATTCTCGACTTGACTAAAGGATGTTTTTTTTGGAAGTTCTTGAAAAATATATAAATTAAATATATGCATTATAATTCCTCCTCAAATGAAAACATGCCATCTTTTGTGATATCCTCCATTGGGATCCTCCAAACATAATATATTCACTTATAGAATTCTAACTTGAATGTGGGCATTGAGATAATAATGGTCCGTTAACAACTTCATGTTGTCTATGATCTTTATTAATTCTTATTGAATGCGCCCTGTAGTATCATAAACAAAGGAATAATTACTCATGATAAGGGCTGATAAATCGCATATAGGTTGTAAGAAAATTACTTTTCATGTTGTGTGCTCTTGAGATAGTATACTGAGGAACAATGTCCAAGTTGTGTTTTTTTTCATGTTACCCATGTGATCATGATGATGTTCTTATGTAGTTCAACATACGATATGAATTAAATTGATTATGTTGATGTTTTTTATGTTACTTTATCTCATATTATTGATTAATTGATTATGCTTATGCTATTATGTTGTTCCATTGCATGCCATAAATTAAGTGTTAATGTTGACTCATTACATACTATGTATTAGTTGATCATGATGGAAATTAAAATGTTCTCAATTGAGTGGCCATTTCCAATGAATGATTGAGTAAATTGTCAAGGCTTCATCTCATTCTATGAAATGGGATTATTATAATGACATTATGAAAATGATTTATGAACACTAAGAAATATATTTTATGAGGTTAGTAATGATAACTTGACTATGATATCTATATATAACATTATGTTTCATGATGCCATGTAGTAGTATGTGGTTCCTTCACATCCGTAATGATGACGTTATGTTTTCATGATGAGATGAGGGCATATGTGGACCCCCTCATTTAGAATGTTGATGTTTGTTTACATGATGGCATATGACAACAAGCAACTCATTGTTACCCTTGGAGATGTCATGTTACATAATAGCATGTTGTAACATGCATCTCCTTGGTAAATGTATATTCTCATAAGGGCATGTGGTAGCATGCAAATTTTGTTATTAATGATGTTGATAATATATGAGATCTAAATGTTATATTAAATACTAATGCTATAATGGCATGATGAAAGGAAATGTTACAAGAATGCCACTTTGGGGCCTTCAAGGCCGATCATTCTAGAAGCCGCGATACCATGGGAACCCATAACCATAAGGGAGTTATGGGCTAGTAAACCAACTTACTTTGTAATGCCTTCCCAGAATTTCCCTTCCTTTATACAATTTTAGAAAGTCCATAGCTTGAGGTATCTTAACAAGGGGAGGCATATGGAGAAGGAATTTCGATGCCTTGGGTTGATTGCCATCAAGGAGTTGTGGAGGAAGTTTAGGCCAACCCTTCGAGATGCTTGGTGTACATAGGTTAAAATAGTGGACCAAATTCCCAACGGATTGAGATGAGGTCTTAGGGAATATAGCCCAGCGAACACCATAAGTCCTTAAGCCTTATCATGATGCCAGAAGTCAAAAAATAGCAAGGAGCATGCTTACAAATTTTAATGAGAATTATAATGCAAAATGTGATCACACCATGTTGGTTGACATGTTCACCTTCGTCGTCCCTCTGGATAATCCTTTTCTGCCATGTGTCATCGTACTCCCTATGCACTGCTTACCATCCATGTTTACCTAACTTTGAAGTATTTTCCTGCAGCTCCATGGTGTTTTCCCTCGATGTGGATTTCCAATTCCATCTACTTTGTCTTAATATCGTTTTAGAACCCCCATTCGCCTATTGATCTGTTTACAATCTGTAAGAGAAGAACAAAAAATATGTGTTATGCTTCCTGATTTAATGACTATCTATGTTCAGCTTTTCCTTCGTGCTCCATCTTCTCTTCTCCTATGATACTCAATGTCATGTCTTGGCGGTAGTTACGAATATTATCTTTGGAATGCATCCACGTGGTTGATTTTACTTTGGCTATTCTTTTGGGAAATATGGTAGCAACTGCAGTGACCCTTTGTTTCAACTATTGTCTTATGATACCGATCACGACCATCCTCAGCTTAATATCAGTGGACATGGATATGACATAGTGGAGAACACTTTCTTGGGGAATATAGTGATACAATGATATCTGTTAACGAAAATCTATGGGAGAATAGATGCAATATTTTAGGGACCCACTCTCCATTCTGGTGGTTCGTCTTTGATTTTCATATCCATACGAATACATACACCAATCTCACGCATTGGGAGCATTGCAATGAAAGTTTAAATGGGACTTATTTTCAACCACACTAGCTTCTCTATGGAGATGATTTGTACTACTTCTCCTCTCCAAAACCAAATTTCACATGATTTTTCCAAACTACTCTTCAACTACCAAGTAGAATCATCATAATTGACAATCTCCAGAGCAATCAGACCGTCCTATGACGGGGTGTTGAATGGGATGTCAACCCAAAGAAAAATAAACTCTGTGAAGATTGCTTGAAGGGTAAGAGAACTTGTGGTTATGAAATTTCAGAACCAAAACGTTTCTTTGCTACTATCTTGAAGCTACCTCCAAAGGTATTGGAACTCAAACGATTTGATAGTTCTATGGCCTTAATCTGCAATGCAATCTTATAAACTCAAACAATTTATGGGAATTTTTATTGTTGGAATTCTTACTTTTAGTCGTTAATTTATTAAATTCCTTTAATGATCTTAAAACAAACATAAATTATCTTAAGGTTTGTTGAGATTCCGCAGTAAGGATTCATGGCATCTGATGGAGAATCTGCGGGTAGAAAGTTTATTGTCGACGTTTCGAACCAAGCGTGGCTCATCTTCAGGACAAAGCGATGCCTGGAGATTGTTTTTCTTTCATTGCTGCATTAATACAGAAACTGTCATTTTGAGAGGTGGTGTAATGTATAAGCCGACTATGTTTTGAAGGTCAATCTAGGGTTTAATAAATTGCTTATTATTTTATAATTTCAAAGTTCTATTATCATTTTTTATTGTTTTGATTGATTAAAAACAGTATCTAGGGTTTGTAAAGTAGATTATTCAAATTAGTTTATTAGTTTATTAGTTCAATTTAATTTAATTTAATTTAATGTTTAAATTAAATTAAATTAAATTGAACTAATAAACTAATAAACTAATTTGAATAATCTACTTTACAAACCCTAGATACTGTTTTTAATCAATCAAAACAATAAAAAAAGATAATAGAACTTTGAAATTATAAAATAATAACCAATTTATTAAACCCTAGATTGACCTTCAAAACATAGTCGGCTTATACATTACACCACCTCTCAAAATGACAGTTTCTGTATTAATGCAGCAATGAAAGAAAAGCAATCTCCAGGCATCGCTTTGTCCTGAAGATGAGCCACGCTTGGTTCGAAACGTCGACAATAAACTTTCTACCTGCAGATTCTCCATCAGATGCCATAAATTATCTTCCAGATATTTGACAGTATAAATTTTTATTTATTGTTGGTTTGAATTTCTATATGTTTAGTTTCAATTTGAGAGTTTAATTGGGCAAGTTGTTCATAATTTTTGTTTCCAACAGATTTTTCTCCACTGCAATAAAATTGGAACAACTCATTAACATGGAAAACAAATACACACATCCCTCTGCACGGATTCATGTGGAACAATTATCAATTTTTAATTTTCCTCTATATCAGCGATCGTAATAAATTGTTGGAGTTAAAGAAAAAGTTGGAATTCAGAGAATTGATGTACAACATGACAAGTATGGGTGGTGATATCACATAATTTACTATCCCTTAATAGCTAATATAGGTAAAACTCGACAAATTGTAAGAAAAGCCAAGCTACCAATAATTTACTGATAGTTGTTTGGTCTTAATACTCAATGCAATCTTATAAACTCAAATTATTTCTGGGAAATTTTATCCTTGGAATTCTTAATTTTATTCATTAATTTCTGGTCCATTAATATATAAAATCCCTTTAATGATCTTAAAACAAATATTTATTGTTGGTTTAAATTGCTATATGTTTAATTTAAATTTGAGAGTTTAATTGTGCAAGTTGTTGATCATTTTTGTTGCTAACATAGTTTTCTCCAACAAGTAAAACTTGAACAACTCATTAACATGGAAAATATATACACGGGTACCTTTGCATGGATGCATGGATTCATGTGGAACATTTCTCGATTTTTATTTTTCCTCTGTATCAACGATCATAATAAGTTGTTGGAGTTAAAGAGAAAGTTGGAATTCAGAGAATTGGCGTACATCATGACATGTATGGGTGCTGATATGACATAATTTATTATCCCTTAAAAGCTAATATAGGTAAAACTCGACAAGCTGTAATAAAAGATGGAAAATCCAAGCTATCAATAAAAGCCTGCAATTTATGGCTAGAAACTGCATGGGTGGAAAATCAAGAACATGAGATGACACAAGAAATTTTCACAATCTATGTGTTTACCAAACCCCACAGGAATCTTCTAGAGCTTGGGGTAGATAAAAGTGAATCTATGTGTTTACGAAACCCCATAGGAATCTTCTAGACCTTGGTGTAGATCAAAGTGTTATACTATAACATGTGGTTAAACTCATGCAACATGCAATGTGTTAGGATTAACATTAACATATTTGACCTTTTTTTCAGTAGGAAAAAAAACTCTTTTACTTGATATCCATTAAATATGAATCAAAGATAACATTACATGCAACAAAAAAACCATGATAACATTACATTACATATAGTTGTATCTATTTATCACTATCTACTTCCTCCCATACTAATAACAATGTTTTTCTACTAATAATTACAACAACATCAAATTTTAATACATAATATTTCAACAAGACTGATATATGCTAGGATGTTCAACAAAAAAAACTATCTCTATATTCTTGGAAATAATCAGAAGAGAGCATGGAATGGTATTGATATTCTTGATAAAACAAAATCCCTTCAAATTTCCTGATAGCCTTATTGGATAAGAAATCTACCCATACATTACACTGTCTATAAATATGTTTAAAGGAAATATACTCGAATGACTTTGAAGCTCCCAGATTCTAGATTTCTAGGGGTCCAATATGATCACCTGTAAACGATCTCTCCCAGCTTCCCAATCCAAGATCACATGCAAATCCCCAACCACCTATTATGAAAAAATATTCCATCTCATAGAAAACAGTAATAATCCCCAAAGAGCCAAGATTTTAGCTCTTGAGTTAGTTCCCAAACCACAATCCATCTACAATAGAGAGATTATATTCCGTTGCATCATCAAAAAAACCCACGGAACCAACATCGAGAAGAACGATAATTTAATGGACACACATCAACCTCATTAGGTTGTCTTTGAAATTCCTTATAATCTACAATTATTTTTGTAGAGAAACCATACAAGACCCATTGAACTTCTTTAGAGATAATCTTGTTTTTGTACCACATGATCCCACAAATGACAAATAAAGGGAGATTTGCATGTGTCCCATTTGAGTTAACCTATACCATGGAATTATCTTCAATGTTCTTATAACCCTAGGAAACATAAATTTTTAGCATTTGACAAACTTCACACCAAAATTTTTGAGTAAAAACACACTTAACAAATATATCTTCAACTGATTCCTCATCAGAACCACACAAAGGGAAAAGAAATAGACCATTAACTCCCCTCTTGATGAAGTTCTCACCAGTTTAAATTTTATTCTAAAAGACTAACCAATAGAATAAAATAATTTTCAATGGCACATACCACTTCCAAATAGACCTGGACAACCAATTTTCATCCAACAAAGCTAAGTAAAATGATATAGCCTCATATGCTAAAGTAGATGAAGTATTCCACAACCATAGAAGTTGATCCTCTCAATCGAACAATCTAATACGATAGTGAACCAGAGTCAAACCAATAATTTAAATCATTTTCTCCTATCGCAATATTCCTAATATGAGATAATAATTGAAAACCAATGATCGATAACTCGAGGAGATAATTTATAACTGACATCATAACCAACAATATGATCAGACCCAATCATAACCTATATCTTTTTTCCCACTCTCCATGCTAACCAATAGCTTAATAAAGTCACTACTCTAAGGAGTCCCCTCCATATATTTGATGTTGAAGAGAACTGAAATTTTGCATGTTGAAACCAGTCAACAACATAAATATTCTTAAAGTACTTAGCTTGAATGATCTCACACCACAGACCTTATCCAAATAAACCCCGCCACAAGATTTTCATGGCCAATGTTGGGGCAAGGAAATATAAATTCTTTATGCCCTACCAACCAAGTTTTCTAGACAAAGAGATCCAAGATCACTTGACTAAATTAAATCCTTCTTTTGATTTGTTCCCCAACCTTAAAAAGCTAAAAATCCACTACCAAATTTTATGAAGAATGAATTTAATAAGAAATAAGTGTTCATCATTAAATAAGACAAGAGCTATACCATGCATAGGACAACAAGAAATTGTACATATATTTTTAGTTTACAATAACAATTAAGAATAGAATGACAATAAATTGCATGCATAGAACAACAATTTGCATGCATATTTAGATTTTTGGCAATAAATTGTACATATATCCTTAGTTTACAATCACAATTAAGAATAGAATGACAACAAATTATATGCATCGAACAACAATTTGCATGCATATTCGGAGCTTTGGCACACAATAATACCGAGGTTTGATTTGCATCTAGGGGTTGACAATGTCTTACAAGTAGCCAATGTATAGGGGTTTATACTAGTGACATCTATTTCTCTTATATTTTCAAAGCTTAATACCTTGTAATGATGATATTGATAAACAACTACATCTCCATTACATCCATCCATAGTATTCGCTCACAAACATTTTATTAACAAATAATAGCTCACTTCGAGTGTTAGTGTTTAATTTCTCAAAATAAAATAAGGAACTAGGTAGCATGCAAATGAATGAGTGAATGGAGATATGTGATGAAACACAACCATTAATATGAGTGGAAGTTTAAAAAATGCTTGGCATCCCTTACATTGAGGGTTACAGATCCAATATGATCCAAAATATGATTTCATTTACATTTAGGGTAGGATTTGGTCTCCGCAGTATAGTTTCAACTTATACCTCATCCTCCGTTTAACCTTAGGGTCTCTTTTTGTCCATGGACTACGCTATATGACCACTTTCTACCCTGCAAACATCGTTGTTATTTTGTGGTTAGGGACTCCTTTGCATGGGTAACCCTAGTTATAAAATTTTATTGTCATTATGGTGCCCATGTCACAGTTGTGTTAGGTCGCGAGAGCCTTTGTAGTATTTTTTCTACCAAAATGAACCTCATTTTGCATGTTTTTACCAATCTATCATTGAGAATAAGGCTTCCTCCCTTATGGATTCATCTTTAAGCCTTGGTATGACTCCTTAAAATTGATTGGATTGTCGAGTTACTTGTTTTTTAGACTCGTTGAAGTAATTGAATGATCATCCACATCGGTGATAGTTTAACCCTTTTTCGGACCATGTGGATTACTTATGAAAAATGAATACTCTATTTTCTTCGGAATATAGAAGAGTATCTTTAGGAATATGTTTATCTCTTTTCTAGACCTGGAGGACTAAACTTACAGAAAAGGAACCTATTCGAGCTCAGTTTTTTCTTTTTCGTGCTTTGGACCTAAACATGAAAAATATTTCGACCGTTCTTTATTTATTTATCATGTTCGTTAAAACCTAGAACAAAGCATCGAGTTTATTGTCTTCAGACCCATTCTTGTAAATAAATGGAACTTTCTGAGTGATGTTTCCTTCCTTTACACTCGTTAAACTAAGGCTATGTTCTTGCTTTTGAAGGAGCGTCGGTTGGGTGATAGTTTACCCCATTTTTGGACCTTTTCGACTAAGTACGAAAAAGGTATACCTTAGTTCTTCAAAATCTAAGAGAGTTATCCTTTGGGTTATTTTACACTTTTTCAGACTCAGGAGACTAAACTTATGAAAAAGCACCCCCCTAGAGTCTTCTTTGGAGTTTTTAGACTCTCAAAACTATGAAAGAACCAACGAGCATTTACTAATTCGATCTTGTAAAATCCATGGATCAGTGACCTATCAAGCATTATTCTCTCTTCTCTTCAAGCTTGTAAAAAATGAAGAAAGACTCGAGTTGAATTTCTTGGACTCGTTAAAACTTAACAAAAAAGGAAAGGATGAATCTCACTCTTTGGGTTATAAGTATGTTGGCAACATGTCATCCTTGAAAAAAGCACTCATTTGAAACTCCCAATAGTCATGTATCATTTTTTCACTTCTCAGTTCAACTATCGCTCCGACTCATTACTCCTCCACTTGTCCTTTATACATGGGGAATATATTCATGTCTCCTACATGATAGATAAGTCTAGTTATACCATGTGAAAGCTTAAAGCTGATGTGAAAGTCTAAAGCTTCCTTGGGTCATCTCTGTGTCGTGCTCACTGTTCAAGTATCTTTACCTCTGTCTAGTCATCCTGATTCCTATCATTTTCATTCTTGAGATTACATTGTGTCTACCTTCCCTCATCCAGCCTTTTAGTTACTCTTGTGATATTTTGAATGATTCATTTCCTTCCTCCTCGCACTACGGATTTCGATCAGTACCTACTGAAGAAGAAGACCTAGAGTTCCAAATATGGTACCTTAGGATTCACTACTCATATTGGTGGACTCCTTTGCATCAATTGTTAGCATCAATCATTCATTGACACTCTAATGGATTCCTTCCATGTTCAACTTCAACTCCTAAATTTGCATGGTAGGACTTGTACTAGTTTATATGGATTTTGACAAAGACCTTAGGTTACAATCTCTATAACCTAAGTTGAAAAAGATTGTGCTATGCTATGTGACACTCCTTCCAGCTTATGAAGACTCATCATTGTACTATTGTGTCTTAGATCCACCATCGTAAAACATGTGTGGCCTTGTTTCCTGTACTATATGATGTAATCAGTTATTGTAAAGGAGCTAGTTTTCCAATTTATTGAACATGGCATCCTCATTAATGATTTTGTACATGACTTTGATCTATCTATTTCAGGTACCTCTATGTGACCTTGATACTGAGTCTCTTGGAGATAAAATATTTGTAATGTATTTTGGTCATCACTTCCCTCTGACCTCATACATTAGGGGGGCATCTTTTATACAGTGAAATGACACTTCTTCGTCCGAGTACTGAGACTAAGCACATCAGTACACAAAGTACATATGGATTAAAGTTTTCCTAAAAGCTATAGATGAAGATATGCCTTGATGTACATTAATTCCTTCATCCTTGCCCATGTTTTTAAATGAGTTTTTCTTACATTCACAACTCTTCTCATTGCAAGTCGCGAGTCATTCGCGGGTAGCGCCAATACAACCCACGGTCAGATGATCAAAGGTTGTAATCGTGGGTTTCCTTCACAGGAGTCATGATTCATTCACGAGCTTCCATTATATGCACCCACGGTTACATTAAGATAAAATTTAAAAAATAAAAAACATGATTAGTCAAGGATAGTTTGGTTCAAAGTTACAACCTCCCCAACCTCCCTAACCATTCCAGGTCTCGTAACTTCCCCTGATCATCAAGTATAAATAGAGTGAAGGGGTAGAGGATGGGGGAAGCAAGTTATAAGAGCAAGGTTATGCTGGAGGAATACATTGGAGTTTGGAGCAAGAGAACTCCATTCTTGGTCAGCATAGAGGCTTGTCTCAGATAGAGGTTGTATCATTCCCTGTTACTTATGAATAAAGAGTGATTTTCTTCGACACTTTGTGTATTGGTGTTCTTATCTATTATGATCTATCAAATACATTATCATTTATCTTTATATGCAATTGTAATGTTTCATTCATATTTATATAACAACTAAGATCTTTGTGGCAAGATATCAATCTCTTTTGCAAGTGTTGAAGACCTTGGAGCTTCTAAAGCATTTGGAGAAAGCTTCAAAGCTAGGATCAACCTTCGATCATAAGGTACATACCCTTTCTATAATATTTTCTTAATAAATGTTTATGTGTTGTTGTATGTCAACAAGTCAATACTTTGTACATTGGTGACCCCATACCCTGTGTCATAAGGTAAAATCCATGGGAAACAATAGGACAACCAAATATCTTCAAGTGTCTAACTTCGTCCTTTTCACCAGTAAACATCTCTCCTCGAGTTTTGTTCCCAAGGGAACTATGGGAAATTATATTTTGTACATAGACTGTGGTTCTTGATCCTTCGGCCCGTAAATGCATAGGTAGATATTGATCATGGATCATTTCTTTGATTTTTTCCATGATAGATCTATTGTTTCTTTCAGCCAGTCCATTATGTTGAGGATTATAGGGTGTGGTAAGATCCCTATAAATCCTATCTTCTTTACCGAAGTCCTTGAATTCAATTGAAGTGAATTCTCCTCCATTATATGATCTCAAGGTCTTGATCTTCTTTTCAGATACATTCTCCATAAGAGCCTTGAATTCCTTGAAATTTTCAAACACTTCATCTTTTTCCTTTAAAAACTTATATCAAAGTCTTATGAGAGTAGTCATCAATAAAAGATACATAATAGACATATATGCTTAAGGAAGTAGCTGACATTGGTCAACATACATTTAAGTGAGCAATAATCAAGATTCCCTTTGCTTTACTATTACTACTTGAGAATGGGTTCTTGGTGTTCTTTCCTTGAGCACATCCTTTGCATACTCCTTCGTGATTGATCTAGATCTCTGGTAGATCTGTCACTACCTTGTTCACAATTAGCAATGCTTTGTAGTTCACATGAAAACGTATTATATGCCAAAGTTCACATGACTTGATAGTACTAGTTGTAAGAGTTGAATATGTGTGCCCCTTCAATTTGTAGATTTCTCCTTCTTCAACACCATTTACAGTTGCATCATCAATTGTCTTTCCTTTTGGCCACATAAGAACTTTACCATCTACAAATTCAACCCTAAAACCTTTCTTATATAAAGATGAAATAGAAAGAATATTCTTCTTTAAACCCATAACATATAAGACTTCTTTCATCTTCATGGAATTTCCGGATTTTAGCTTATAAGAGGCTTCTCTCATTCCTTTGATGGGATATTGATAATCATCTTTGAGTTGCACATTGTGTGAATAGTATTTATGGGTAAGACATGAGAGAGTCGGTATGACCCGTCTTATGTTTGGAAGCACCACTATTTATAATCCAAGTGTCACTTCCATGAGATATTGATCCAGTGAGAGATGAAATTAAGACATATCTTCACTAGAGTCTTCATTTTATCTAGCCTTCTCTTCATCTGATTCATTTTCTTCAACTGCATGGGAATGGTACTTTCGGTTCTTCTTATTGAATTAGTCTTTCTTATGAGGAAAATTTATAGCAATGTATCCCATATTATGACATGCATAACATTCAAAGGATGGGTAATCCTTTATAGGTCTCTTACCTCCTTTAAAGATTTGTGTTGTTTTGGGAGGTGATCCTCGATCCTTCCTTGTGTTTCTTACATTCTTTGCATGGGCATCTAGAGTTTGATCTTCATTATCATTTAGCATGTCTTCTCTATTTGTTATCCTTCCTTCTTCTTGTACACATTCTTCCCATAGTTTGTTGAACTTGGTTAGGTTTCTTCTAGCACAAATTCCTATGACGAAGGAATCCCATTCCCTTGGAAGACCAATTAAGGTGGTCATCACAACTTATATCTCTTCCACCATGCCACCAATGGATTCTAACTATTCTTTGATCTGAGATACTCTTAGAGAAGTATGAATGCGTAGTTTCTTCCTTTTGTATCTCCACACCCTTGAGTTGGTTTCTCAAGATCATTCTTCTATTGATGTTCTTACTGATTGACCTAGGTCTGTTTTCCATATTTGTTAGGATACTTTATCATTTTAAATATTTTTAGCCCTGGGATTTTATCTTATTTGCTTTTACCCTAAAAGAGTTTGGTTTTTTTTTATTACAAATTTTTAATATTCTAGGTATTTACAACATTTTAGATCTTAACCTATGCTCCTATAGGATGTTTCGAGTCTATTCATAAGTTTTCTAAGGTTTAAAAGTATTCCATATGTATCTCATATGGTCTAGAAGCACATGAAATTTACTCAAAATACACGTATGCTACCAGCTTGCCGAGGTTGGGTTATGTGTAGGAGTAATCATGAAAGCAACACAGAGTATATGCTTCATCTGGTTCATACATTGAAGGAAACATCCTTCTGTTATCCTCAAATTATTTATGTTTGGAAAGAATGGGTAAACATAATTTGAAGACCTACCGGTGGTCAATGAGAATGTAGCAACATTTCATTCTACTCATAAAACTTAAATGAAAAACAAGTACATGTTCTTGAGGGTGCACAGATCATTCAAGTTTCTGCAGGTTCTAGACACTTCATTGCAATAAAAGAGGGAGTAATTATCTAAGGATTGGGGTAAAAAATATCACATATTCTATATGTCTTGGTTTTCAGTTTCAACAGCAATTATTACAGCCTGCACTATGACCAACATTTTCCAGTACATTGCCAGTGATCACATGCTGCGTTTTTTTTAGTAACCTTGTGAAAACTCTTTTTTCTCAGCCTTCAAGAGGCCATTTTACATGCTTAAATACTCTATTGATAACAAGAATTATTAATATTTTCAATGTTACTTTCATATCTGCATTTGGAGCTCATAAAGGCATTCAAAAGTTCCCCGCAAGATGAGGCTCCGTTTTCAGAAATGTGGCGTTTTTATTGTGTTGAATCATCATTTTCAAATGATGATTCTGAGCTACTGGAGAATCATTTTGCAAAATGGGAGGAGGATTTTGTTTCTAACATAACATCGAACAATAAAATCTCTCATTTTTCCTACAGATGTCACATATTGAGAGAATCGAATCCATCTATGAGCCCTAATTTTCGGATCTCGGAATTTCCTTGTTTGACACATATTTTTGAAATGCAAATATTAGGAAATTGAAAATGAATATCAAGGAACGGAGAGAGGTGTTTTCTCAAAACAAACCAATATACAATAACCTCTTTCGGTTTATACACAAGTATCACATATTGGGAGGAACGAATCCATCTCTGAGCCCCATTTTTCAGCAGTCTAGCTCAATTTTTGTGGCAGGTAGTTTCAAAAATTGAGTGTAACTGATTGTTATCTTTGGTATTTGGGAGGATTTCGACCTCACCGTCTATATAATGCATATTGTAACATTTTGAGAGAGGGGGGGGGGACATATGGGAGTTGGCCTGCTAGGGAGATCGGAGATCGTGCAGACATTCAATGGTTACTTCTGTAAGAATTTCTTTTGCTTTTTTATGACATTAATATACTATATGGAGCTAGGCCTTTGATCTATTTTGTTTTAATGTTCTTTTGTTCAGTATGAACTCTTCATGCAATGAATGTGATATAGATGTTTTCTATATTTCATCTCATGTATGTATGTGAATGTTAAATACCTATTGATATTTGAAAAGTGTTTTCAAAGACCAGTATTTTTATATATATGCTACATATATGAACTGTTTGTTTATTGTTTGCAGTTATATATAAATATATTGAAAGCTTATATCCTGTACCTTAAATCCTTTGTCATCCATTACTGCAAGATTCTTCTCTTTTACATTTGTATTTCTAAAGTTTTTAGATATTGTGTCTCTGCTTTGTTATCCTTACCTATTTGATTTACATTGTTATCCAAACAAAACCTATAAAAATAGTCTTTTATTTGAGGTGCCTGTACACTGCTGACCCCGTAGTCTAGGTAGCAGACTTTAGGGAAAACCTCTTTTGGCGACCATACTGGGGAGGAAGCACAATTTCTTCCTTGGTTTGATAAAAACTAGATCCAGTCTTTGATGGTGAACAAGGGCTGGTTGCACACTTTAGACTACAATTTTTCACCGGTGACTTCACAGAGGAAGGATCTATTGGCGACTCCACTGGTTCAAATTTTCAAAATCCATGGAAGCCATTGTGGTTGCAAGGTTTGCACCTTTCAATTTTTTAGTTGTTCCAGATTTTCCAAATAATGTGCCTACTATGGATGAATGGGGAGACTTACTTCCGAGATTTAGAGGAGATGATCATGACCATCCTGCACAACACTTGATTGAGTTTCATCAATACATGAACCAGCTCGGTATTCATCATGAGGATGTATTTTTTAAAATGTTTATGTATTCATTGGAAAGAAATGCCAGATAGTGGTACCAATCTCTTCCTATCTCTAGTATTTCGTCAATGAAATATTTCCATGCTGTCTTTTATGATTGTTGCAAGAGGATTTACTATGCTGGTCTCCTTTTAGAGGACTGTTGTGAGCAATTTAAGTTCAAGAAATCTCTTAGTAATAATGATCAGCATAGCATTACTGATGAAATTCATGAAGAAATATTTCATTGTGAAGCTCAATCCTCTATTGAAGAAAACATTGAAAATCACACTGTTTATGAAGGTTTGCAGACCAATCTTAAAATTGGTCTTGATGATAGTCAAGTTAAAGATGCCCTTGATTCTTTTTCAAAGGATGATTCAGTGCCATATGTGGATTTTGCTAAATCTAGTTTACAGCAGGAGGATTTTCAGAAATCAGATGTTAAATTTGATGACCATAATACTTTGGATACATTTGGCATAAATTCAGACGTTTTTTATAATGTTGATTTTAATACAGAAGCTATTCCAAGTTTGTTTGAACATCAAATTGCTGCTAATAATTTTCAGAAAACTTCATCTTTGTCATTAGAATTTTACCAGTCTACTCCATTTTTTTACGAACATGATGATGATCTTGAAAAGCAAGATCCGAATATGTGTGATGTGATATAATTAAATCAGCAGGTTCATGAAGACATTCACTCCATTATTCATGAACAAACAGATCCAATGTATGACAGTTACCCATTTGATGGCAGCATGAAAGAAGAAGATCAACTTGTTAATTCGTAGGATGACACTATTGTTGATACTATTGAAGGAACTTGTGAGCACATTCAGGATAAATTTGATGCCTTTGATTTTCAATGCCTGGAAAATATTCATTCTCTATTTTCAGCAGAACAAATGAAATATCATTTTATAAGTGGAGCAGAGCAACAATATGACTTTTTGTATCAGCTGGAAATACAACATAACTGGGAAGACCCAGTGGCTATTTATATGAACTCAAGGTTTTCAAAAGGTTTCAGCCTCTTAGAAATAGAAATCAAAGTAGAGAATGCTCTACAAAATAAATTTATGTTTCAAATGATAAGCTCTTCTTTGACTTCTATTTATCTACAATAATTTGATACAGTCGGTTGGATGCTATCATGGCTTCACTGGAAGTATGATTACACTTGATTTGTTTACTTCTACCAATTATAAGTAGTAGTAAGAAGGAGAATAAGCTCGCCATACGAGCATGTAAATTCTTTGCAGTATGCAGCAGCATTTTGTTATTTAAAAGGTGTGTGCTTAGAGTTTGAGAGAGATTCAGAGATTTGGTATAAGACGCCATAGCCCAATGGAACAATAAATTGATCGACAGAGAATAAGGCACTGGAACTTTAGTTCTTGGAAAATCTCAGGGAAATGCCATCCCCAATTGGAGCCAATGTCTAACCTAGGTCTGTTTTCCATATTTGTTAGGATACTTTATCATTTTAAATCTTTTTAGCCTTGGGATTTTATTTTATTTGTTTTTACCCTAAAAGAGTTTGGTTTTTTTTTTCATTTCATATTTTTAATATTCTAGGTATTTACAACATTTTAGATCTTAACCTATGCTCCTAGAGGATGTTTCGAGTCTATTCATAAGTTTTCCAAGGTTTCAAAGTATTCCATATGTATCTCATATGGGTTGGAAGCATGTGAAATTTACTCAAAATACATGTATGCTGTCAGCTTGTCGAGGTTGGGTTATGTGCAGGAGTAATCATGCAATCAAAACAGAGTATATGCTTCGTCTGGTTCATACATTGAAGGAAACATCCTTCTATTATCCTCAAATTCTTTCTATTTGGAAAGAATGGGTAAACATATTTTTAAGACCTTCTGGTGGTCAACGAGGATGTAGCAGCATTTTATTCTACTCATAAAACTTAAATGAACAACAAGTATATGTTCTTGAGGGTGCACGGATCATTCAAGTTTCTGCAGGTTCTAGACACTTCATTGCAATAACAAGGGGAGTAATTATCTAAGGATTGGGGTCAAAAATATCACATATTATATTTGTCTTGGTTTGTAGTTTCAGCAACAATTATTTCAGCCTGCACTATGACCATCATTTTCCAGTACATTGCCAGTGATCACATGTTGCGTTTTGTTTTAGTAACCTAGTGAAAACTCATTTTTCTCAGCCTTGGAGAGGCCATTTTACATGATTAAATACTCTATTGATAAATAGAATTCTCAATATTTCCAATGGTACTTTCATATCTGCATTTGAAGCTTATAAAGGCAATCAAAATTTCCCCGCAAGATGAGGCTTTGTTTTCAGAAATGTGGCATTTTTACTGTGTTGAGTCATCATTTTCAAATGATGATTCTAATCTACTGGAGAATCATTTTTTGAAACGCGAGGAGTCTTTTGTTCCCAACATATCATATAACAATAACCTATCTCAGTTTTCCTACAGGTGTCACATATTGAGAGAATAAAATCCATATATGAGCCCTAATTTTTGGATCTCGGAATTTCCTTGTTTGACACATGTTTTTGAAATCCATATATAGGAAAACTGAAAAAAAATGTCAAGGAACTGAGAGAGGTTTTTGTTAAAAAAAAACAATATAAAGTAACCTCTTTTGGTTTATAAATAGGTGTCACATATTGGGAGAACCGAACCCATCTCTGAGCCCCATTTTTCAGCAGTCTGGCTCAATTTTTGTGGCAGGTAGTTTTGGAAATTGATTGTAACTGATTATTATCTTTGGGATTTGGGAGAATTTCGACCTCACCATATATATAATGCATATTGTAAAATTTTGAGAGAGGGGGGGAACAGATGGGAGTCGATCTGTTGGGGAGATCGTGCAGACATTCAATGGTTACTTCTATTAAAACTTCTTTCGCTTTTTGATGACATCAATATATTATATGGAGCTAGGCCTTTGATCTATTTTGTTTTAATGTTCTTTTGTTCATTATGAACTCTTCATGCAATGAATGTGATGTAGATGTTTTCTATATTTCATCTCATGTATGTATGTAATTTTAAATACCTATTGATATTTGAAAAGTGTTTTCAAAGACCAGTATTTTTATATATATGCTACATATATGAACTGTTTGTTTATTGTTTGCAGTTATATATAAATATATTGAAAGCTTATATCCTGTACCTTAAATCCTTTGTCATCCATTACTGCAAGATTCTTCTCTTTTACATTTGTATTTCTAAAGTTTTTAGATATTGTGTCTCTGCTTTGTTATCCTTACCTATTTGATTTACATTGTTATACAAACAAAACCTATAAAAATAGTATTTTATTTGAGGTGCCTGAACACTGCTGACCCCGTAGTCTAGGTAGCAGACTTTAGGGAAAACACTTACCTTCAAATAACTTGTTAGTGCATTGAAAATTTCCTTTGGGGTATTCTTTAAATATACTTCTGGGATCAAATGATATTTGATAGAATCAGCTATGATCCTTTTGGATTTGATCATATCCTTCTTGTGCTTGGCCTTTGCCTCATCTCCCTCTGTTTCCCTGACTGCATCTTTGATGTAGCCTTCTGGGTCATGTTCTTCAAGGATGAGTATGACTATGTACTTCAGTGCTCTGAAGATATCTGCTCCCTCAATATTATCATCAAGCTTGGTATTTTTTGTCATCTTTAATGAATGAGAACCTCAAATGGAAATATAGGAGATAGAACTTACCAATTTGAATACTAGTTTTGGAATCTACTTCAGGATGACCTAGGGTTTGAGAGGAAAACCCCGATTTTCCAACTATGGTCACTTTGAAAAACTTATTGGAGGAAAATATGTTCCTCCTCGATGTGAGCTAGATTGTATCTTTCTTTTTTGGGATATGTAGATGGAACCTTGAAAAATATGATTCCCTACTTTCTCTCCGATAGTAGTGATAGGTCAAAAAATTAAAATCCATAGAATTGAAAACTGCTTCAACATAAAGATGTGTCCTCCTAAGGAGAGTTCAATGGACCTTATTTTCCAGTTGAACTGTGGAGGGGGGTGTCTAGAATAGTGAACCCTAGATTGTTGAACTATGGAAATAGTTGCTACACAATCTCTTCTTTCAAGTTGCCTATGATTCCATGTTAATATTTTAAAAGTTGTTGTGTCAAAACAAAAGGATCATTGAAAATATTTACAAAACACAGATTTATCTCGGGAAACCCTCGTGGGGAAGAAAACCCAACAAAAAATTCCTTGATATAGAATTCAACCAAGTGTAGAGTAAGACCCAAGAAATAAGACTAGATTGCTTCCTCCTCCTTAGATGGATTGTTTCTCATCTCTCTAGTGAACTTGCTTGATTGCACACCATGTCCAAATGAGGGAGGTGCCTCTCCTATTTATACTAATCATTTAAGAGGCCTAATAGCCCAACAAGGTTGATTTATCCTTGTTTTAGTGGCTGGCTTGCCTTGGGAGACTAAAAAATACATTTTAATAATACTTTTGTGGGTACTACTAACCCGACTTTCAATGGAGGTTTTACCTCAAGACATTACATGACCAAAATACATCAGTGGCATCCTCAATTGAAAGAACAACATCTTTGAAAGGAGGAATAACAAACAACAAAAACAACAACAACAATAATACAGAAATAGAATATCTTCCACAATTACATTTATTTAACACATGCATCATATCATCAAAGGTTAGTCATCATACATAAATCCATTTACGACTATTTATTTATAACATAAGCAAAAATAATACGATGATCGTCTTGAGACATAAGTTGTTTTTGTTGGTTGTGGAGACTGATCTTTTAGATTTCAGAGATTTTATTGTTTTGTTGTGTTTGTACCCTAGTTTTATTGTACACTCATCCCAGCTGGGGGGTGCAGGGGGATGTTTGTTAGCCAATAGTTTGCGGACCCATGGTGTTGGGTGATCCATTGTATTTTCCCATGGTAATTCCACTATTAAAGGAAAGAATTGTAATGCGATTGTGTATCGTACTATGGCATAGTAAGACAATCTTTGTGATTGTGTGAGAGAGAAGAGGAAGTGCATTAGGGTTGTTGTAGGTTGTATCCCTTCATTTTGATGGATGGTATAATAATAAAGGACTGAAAATTTATATGTGGATGTAGCCCATCTTGGGTAAACCACATTATATATGTGTCTCTCTTGTAATGTGTTTAATATTTTCATCCCGTTTAATTGTTTAATTGTTATTGCTCTCCGAACCTGTTTTTCTAACAATTGGTATCAGAGCCAAAGGTCTATTTGTTTGGTAAACTCATAAGAAAGAAGGGTTGTTGGTTCTAGTGGGAACAATGGTAGAAGAAGGAAAGTTCAGGGTAAAGAAATTTAACGAACAAAACTACTAGTTATGGAATATGCAAATGGAGGACTATATGTACCAGAAGGATCTATACCTACCATTGGGCCGAAAAACAAAATAGTTGACGACTATGAAGGACAAAGAATGGGAGGTTCTTAACAGAAAGGAACTGGGAACAATATGGTTGTGCTTGGGTTTGTCGGTGGCTTTCAATATTTTGAAAGGAAATACAACAGAGCGTGTGATGAGCGCATTGGCTAAGCTTTATGAAAAAACCCTCGGCTTCCAACAAGGTATTTTTTATGAAGCGTTTATTTAATATAAAGATGTCAGAAGGTGGATCTGTTACTGACAATTTAAATGAATTTAATATGATTACTAGTCAGCTAATTTCTATAAATGTCAACTTTGATGATGAGTTTAGGGCTCTTCTAATCTTGCACTCATTTCCAGAAAGATGGAATGGCTTGGTCATGTCTATAAGTAACTATGTCCCTAGTTCAAACACTCTTAAATTTGATGATGTTTTTGGTACTATTCTTAGCGAGGAAATGAGAACAAAAAGAATAGGTGAGACATCAGGTAATGCATTGACCATGAAGAGCATGGGAAGACAAAGCGAGAGAGAAAGGAGCCCAAGTCATTGCAACAAGTCTAGAAAGGGAAGATCCAAGTCCATATTTGGAAAGACGGAGTGTTGGAACTGTGGTAAGAGAGGACATCTGAAGAAATACTATAGAGCTCCAAAGAAAAAATGAGACTAGCAGCAGGAGACTATTCAAGAAGCAAATATAGCAAGCCATGTGTTACAAGATGCTTTGATTCTTGTATTAGATAATACTAGTGAATAATGGGTAGTAGATTCAGGGGATTCATGTCATGTTGCACCCCATAGGAACTTATTTCATGATTATGTTCCAGGTGATTTTGGACATGTTTTATTGGGGGATGATGAACCATGTAAAATTGTTGGAATGGGTAAGGTACAGATTAATTTAAATAATGGCAATGAATGGCTGCTAAAAGATGTAAGGCATATTCCTGCTATGAAAAGAAATTCGATCTCAACATGGCAGTTGGGAGATAGCGGTTGTTTGTATACGTTTGGAAAAATGTGGTGGAAGATCACTAAAGGAGCATCGGTAATAACAAAAGGAGACATGATCGGTGTGTTGTATGTATGTCCTCATAATACTGGTTATTCTATCTATGTAGCTTCCACAGAAACAAGTGCAGAATTGTGGCATCATAGGCTTGGGAACATGAGTGAGAAGGGGATGCATATTACCCACTCAAGGAAATTGTTTCCAGATATGAAGTAGGTAAGTTTGGAATTATGTGAGAACTATGTTTATGGAAGAAAAAAAGAGATTTATATTTCTCAGTGTTGAGAAACAGAAGAAGAGTGAAAAGTTAGAGCTTGTGCATGCAAATGTATGGGACCGACTCAAGTACAATATCTTGGTGGCTCTCTTTATTATGTTACTTTTATTAATGATGCAACTAGAAAAACTTGGGTTTATTGCATTAGACAAAAAATATGATGTGCTTGCTACTTTTAAGAAGTGGAAAGCTTTGGTTGAGAATGAGACATGAAAAAAATTGAAATGTATCGAATCTGATAATGGAGGTGAATAATGCAGGAAGGAGTTTGATAGTTATTGTTCATACAATGGGATTCGCAGAGAGAAGACAGTCCCTGGAACACCACAAGAAAATGGTGTGTCAAAAAGGATGAATAGAACAATCATGGAGTGTGCAAGGTGTATGAGATTGCATGCAAGGCTGCCCTTACAGTTTTTGGGATAATGTTGTAGATATTGTTGTTTATTTAATAAACAGAGGGCCTTCAAGTGCTTTGGATGGTGGGATTCCAAAGGAGGAATGGACAGGAAAAAAGGTAAAATACTCATTTCTAAAATATTTTGGTTGTGAAGCATTTGTCCATATTGATAAAGAAAATAAAACAAAGCTTGAGGATAAATCAAAGAAATGTACTTTTATTGGATATGGGGTTGATGATTTTGGTTATTGCTTATGGGATTGTGAAAATCACAAAATCATTAGGAGTAGAGAGAGTAGAGATGCAATATTAAATGAAAAGGTTATGTAAATGAAAGAGGAAAAGGAAAACATAGAGTACACAGTGCTTGATGAAATCAAAGAAAATGAAGTTCCAAAGGCACCAGAAAATCAAGAGCAGTAGAAAGTATCTCAAACTCCTACAAATGTAAGAAGATCTACCAGGTTAAGTACATCCCCCAAAAAATTCTCTCCTTCACAGTATTATTTATTGATGACCGACTCTAGTGAACTAGAATGTTATGAAGAGGCAATGCAGGTAGAAACTAGAAAGAACAAGGCATGAATGAGGAGATGGACTCATTGGTAAGAAACCAAAATTGGGATTTGGTTGAGTTCCCTATAGGAAAAAGAGCATTGCATAATAAATGGGTTTACAGGTTGAAGGAAGAAGATGGAGGCAAGAAGTAGTACAAGGATAGACTTGTTGTAAAGGGGTTTGCATAAAAGAAAGGTATATAATTTGATGAAATATTTTCTCTTGTTGTTAAAATGACTTTAATTAGGACTATTTTAAGTTTAGTGGCGATGGAACATTTTCATCTTGAAAAGTTAGATGTAAAACAACCTTTCTCCATGGGGATTTAGAGGAAGATATTTATATGCAACAGCCATAGGGGTATGAGGTCAAAGGGAAGTAAAATTTGGTTTGCAGGTTGAAGAAGAGTTTGTATGGCATGAAGCAAGATCCAAGGCAATGGTATTTAAAATTTGATAAGTTTATGACAGAACATGGTTATAGTAGATTCCATTCTGACCACTTCGTTTATTTCAAGATGTTAGATAATGGAAGACATATTATCTTATTATTGTATGTGGATGACATGCAGGGTCTAACATGCATGATATAAATGTTCTCAAAAGGAAACTAGCTAAATTATTTGTGATGAAGGATTTGGGTGCTTCAAAGCAAATCATTGGTATGAGAATAACAATGAACTGGAAAAATCACAAATTGACATTGTCTCAAGGTGGGTACATAGAAAAGGTGTTGAAGAGGTTTAGAATGGATAATACAAAACTAGTTAGTACACCTTTGGCCATTCATTTCAAACTAAGTAAGGATATGTGTTCCAAGACAAGGGAAGAGATAGAATACATGTCCAAGGTTCCCTATTCATCAGCAGTTGGAAGCTTGATGTATTCCATGGTGTGGACAAGACCAGATATTGCACATCCAATGGGAGTTGTGAGTAGGTATAAGAATAATCCAAGTAAAGAGCATTGGAAGGCAGTACATTGGATTCTCGGGTATTTGAGAGGTACCACTTATCATGCATTATATTTTGGAGTTTCATGCATTATTCTACAAGGATATGTTAATGCAGATATGGCAAGTGATAAAGACAACAAGAGGAGCACCATAGGGTATGTATTTATTGTGGGTAGAACAATAGTAAGTTGTATTTCGAAACTGAAAAAGGTTGTTTCACTTTCAACAATGGAAGCAGAGTATGTTTTTGCTACAAAGGATGGTAAAGAGATGATTTGGTTGTAGAGGTTCATGGAGGAATTGGGTAAGAAGCAAGAGAATAGCAGGTTATATAGTGAAAACCAGAGTGCCATTCATCTTGCAAAGAACTCAACCTTTCATTCAAAGACTAAACATATACAACTCAAATACCATTTCATAAGATTTGTTCTAGAAAATGAAATATTAAAGTTGGGAGGGACATACTGCATTCTTAAATCATTCCTTGAAACATATACCTTTTCCCACAAATTTTATTGGCCAGCTAGTTCTTCTCTAGTTTGGGGGATTTCTAAGAACTAAAAATCGATCCCCCTCTATGTGGAATTTTGTTGCTTGGGAAACCAAATCAGGGTTGAGATATACCATCTTCCCAAATATTCTCAATTCCACATTACCAACATCATAATTTAAAATTTCCTCATCTATCTCCTCATTAACAAAACTAAACATTCCAAACAAAAAGTTGAACACTTATGTTTCCCTTGGGATAGTTTCCATACCTGATGGCCAATTATTTTCATCTCTTCATGCATCACTACACTCCTGAATTTTTTGTTGTTGTGAACCTATCATCTGTTGACGCCTGTGTTTCAACTACAGTCACAGCAGAGGACTCCCCCATTTCAACCACACCTATGGTAGAGTACACCCTTGTTTCAAGTGTGGCTATGGTTGTCTAGGTTCAAAGCATAAATTATGCACGTAGAATGTATTTCAAACTCAAACAAATTATGCATGAAAAAAGTATTTCAAAAACACAACAAAGACCCGATGTAGGAGACTTACAAGTATTTCCAATTCATATTTAATGACTTGGGGTTACACTTTTCCCTAGGGTGACATCCAACTTTTAATATTTTGTTTAGGCCTTGGACTTAGAGGGAATTTTATAAATGGGTTGTACTTTGACATTAAGGCATGAGGCATGGGTTTGGTCAACAAACATAAAAAAGTATATAGATATAATCTATCACTTTTTTTAAACAAGTATAGATCCATCTTAAACCCAGATCTACCAACCACCCAGAGGGATCCAATTTCTTGTGTAAATTTTTTTATCTTAAATTTTTTTCCTGTTCATAAAAAATTTCACCTTAATAAATTTGATCCCTCGCTTGTTGGGTTTAAGTTTAATTTTTTATTTTATTGTCCAAGATTTATTTTTTAAATCATTTTAATCATTTTAAATTTATGATCTGACATGAATTTTTTTTAATTACTTTTTTTTGTTATGTTATGTTACATTACCTTACGTGCCAACATCTCCCCCTTAGTGGGTTGTAGAGTACCTCACTTCTCTTGGTGCAATGAAACATATACCATTATTGGCGTGCCTTTTTCTAAACCCACTCACGTATTTTTGTATCTTGTTTAGATAATGAGCTTGGATTTTCAGAGAAATTAATACAAATTCTACATTCTTGGTAAAGTTTCCAAAAGGAACCCTTGCATGCATTTCAAAAACTAAGTCAATGGTCAAGTGAACAAATCATCCACCTACAAGTTGATGCTTTCAGAAATTTTTTATCCCTCACAGTTGAAAAGTGGTGAGCATTTTCCTAAGGGCATTTAGGCTAGATTTAGGTGCATAAAAAGGTTGAATGGCTATTTTGGTTGGCCCATATATTCTTTACCATATATTGTTGATCAAAATTGAGTCAATGGTGAAGTGCATTAATCATCCACCTACAAGATGGTGCCTTCATAATAATTTTCTCTCTCTCTCAGGTAGTAAATGACAGGCATTATCCTAAGGCCACTTGGGCTTGGGCTAGTTTTTTAATACTTCACAATTTTTTCCAATGAGGAAATTTTCTAGCATGGTGCAAAAAAAGGCTAATTAGTTGTTTGGTAGACCATTATCTTCTTGACTAGAGAATTTTTTTCAAGAATGAATCAATGGTCAAGTTCATAAATCATCCATCTACAAGATGATTCCTTTAGAAAAAAAAAAATCCCTCACAGTTGAAAAGTGGCAAGCATTTTCCTAAGGCCATTTAAGCCATATTTAAGTGCAAAATAGATCGAATGGTTGTTTTGGCATGCCAATATACTATTTACCAGAGACTATTTATCAAAACTGATTCAATGGTGAAGCACATTAATCATCCACCTACAAAATGGTTCCTTCATAGTAATTTTCTCTCTCTTTGGGAGGAAATGGCAGGCATTTTCCCAAGGCCACTTGGTCTAGTTTTTCAATAACAATTTTTTCCAATGGAGGCATTTTTGGCATGGTGCAAAATAGGTTGATTGGTTGTTTTGGCAGGCCATTATCTTCTTGACCAGATAATTTTTTTCAAGAATGATTCAATGATTAAGTTCGTAAATCATCCACCTGCAAGATGACGCTTTCAAAAAAAATTATCCCTCACAGTGGAAAAGTGGCAACAATTTTTCTAACGCCATTTAGGCCAAATTTAGGTGCAAAACAGGTTGAATTTTTGTTTTGAGAGGCCAATATATTCTTTACCAAAGTTTTTTTTATCAAAATTGATTCAACGGTTAAGCATATTAATCATCCACCTACAAGATGGTGCCTTCATAATAACTTTCTCTCTCTCTGGGAGGAAATGGCGGGCATTTTCCCAAGGCCACTTAGGCCAGTTTTTCAATACTTAACAAGTTCTGCCAATGGGGGCATTTTCTGGCATGGTGCAAAATAGGCTAATTAGATGCTTTGGAAGGCCATTATCTTCTTAACCATAATCTTTTTTCAAGAATGAGTCAATGGTCAAATTCGTAAAATCATCCACCTGCAAGCTAATGCTTTCAGAAAAATTCTATCCCTCACAATTGAAAAGTGGTGAGCATTTTCCTAAGGTCATTTAAGCTAGATTTAGGTGCAAAACAGGATGAATGGTTGTTTTGGAAAGCCAATATATTCTTTACTAGAGACTATTTATCAAAATTGAGTCAATGGTGAAGTGCATTAATCATCCACCTATAGGATGGTGCCTTCATAATAATTTTTTGTCTCGGGGAGGAAATGGTGGGCATTTTCTAGCATGGTGCAAAACAGGTTGATTGGTTGTTTTGGCATGCCATTATCTTCTTGGCCATAGAATTTTTATCAAGAATCAATCAATGGTCAAGTGTGTAAATCCACATGAAAGTTGATGTTCTCAATTTTTTTTATCCCTCGTAGGTGAGAAATGGCAGGCATTTTCCTAAGGCCATTTAGGCCAGTTTTAGGTGCAAAACAGGTTGAGTCATTGTTTTGGAAGTCCAATATATTCTTGACAAAATACTTTTTTCCAAAACTAAGACTATATTCAGGTGCATTAGTCATCCACGTATAGGATGGTGCTTTCGAAATAATTTTCTTTCTCTTAGTAAGGAAATGGCGGTCATTTTTCCATATCCACTTGAGCCAATTTTCCAGTACTTGGCCATTTTTGTTAATGACAATTAGTCAGGCAAATTTCCTAGTATTTGTAAATATGAAATGAAAATATAAAAAAATGGAGAATAATAAAACTCACATTTTCCAATTTGAATCACTCAAACAGGCGAAGTATTGAACCCTATTTGTGAATTTTGGTGAACTAGAGCAGATTTTCAGTATTTTTACACAATAGCAATTTTTAGGATAAAATTGAAAATATTGATAGGGGAGTAGTGATGAATGTTAAAACACATCACGTTCAACTTGAATCATTCAATTTGACTCTGTAACATTCTTACTAGCACATGAAGAATGTTTTATTGATGTGTTAGATTAAATAATGTGAATTTAGTCCTTGGATAAAAAAGGTAAAAAACCATTCATTTTTTCCTTAGATAAAATCATATTATATTTCAAGCGGAAATGTAATACATTCTTCAACCATCTCTAAATTGGTCTATCAAAAGACCCCAAGCTTCTTCAGCAAACTGAAAGAACAAAATGATCAACACATTTAATCATGGAGAAGCTACTAACGTATAGAACCAGAGTGCATACACATATAAATTGCACTTCATGTAACAGTCAAAAGGAACTATTATCTACGTAAATAAATACTAAGAAGGGAGAAAAACTATTTAGACCAGTCCATGGTTAATTTTAGTAGTTTTCCCCATAAAGATGAATAAAATACCATTTTGTAAGGATTTTGTTTTTGGAAAGTTCTACTCTATGTTTTCTATAAGTGTGGATCCTCACAAGGAATGTTTTGATAATTATAGAAGACTCAAATAAGTAGCTTTTATGATCGTTTAAAGATAGTGAAGAACCATCTTCTCAATTTCCCACATGCTACAAAATGTATATTATCATTTCAAACATTCAAATTTCATATATAAAGAAAACTTTCATGGAAAATAAAAACCATTTATCGCATAACATAAAAATACCAGAAACAATTGAATGCAAGAAATAAATAATTCATATATACTAAATAATATAATTCACCATACATATTACACCAAACAATATAAAAATTATTAATGAAAGGAAAATTGTTTACAAATCCAAATGGGGTACACTAGTCCTCATCCCTAATCCATAACAAAGATGGAAATGATCCCATTGGTGTGAATCCCATGAAAAGTATACTCACAAGGTTGTAGGCTATTATACAAATATAAAAAACTAAATTTTGGTCCCACTCGTTTACCAAGAGGTTGAGGCTGATCACTTAAGCTTGAAGTTGGCTGATACCTATCAGGAAATGTTGGCCATGTATAGAAAACTTCCTCCTTAATATTTGTATAACCTTCCATGTTGAATTCTAGTGAATTATTCTTCTTTACAATCCCAGGAGGTACAAAATGCATTGCAATTAGTTCAAAATTAACCATGAAACTTTCATCTAAACAAAGAATCTCCACATAAGATTCACTGCATAACATGTTTTAAGACCTTATGTGACTGAAAAATTTGTAGGAAAGAAGATGAATGTTGTGATGATGTACTTGATTGGGTTGTAATACTCCAATATATGGTGGCAATGCATTTTGTGTTCCATATTCTGTAGAGGAAGCTAATATAGAAGTCACAATTTTCATTGTCACCTTTTGTTGCAAGAAGTTGAAAAGTGGTGTGCTTACCATCATTCATAGCAATAAAACGACGAAAAAAATATTCTTCTTTTTTACGGCTAGTGCCCCACCTTTTAATAGAGCTCACAGTAAAGAAAACATCAACAATTCCTACAACACAAAAGAATATAACATTATATACTCTAAATAAAATTTTCATATATGTGTTCAAGAATATATATTACAAGATACACATGTATACTCACCTTCAATTATTTTAGTTGGTATCAACAGACCTTGTTTTGTGTAAAACACCTCATGTGGATGCAAATTCACACCTTCTGGAATATAGTGTCCTCTACCAAAAACATCGACATGATTTTCAAATATTCTTACCCAACAAAATGTTCCACCAATTGAAACATCTACTAAACAATCCAACACTTCTACAGGATATGGTATTTTCAATGACTCATCTTTATACATTCCTATAAAATTTTCATAATAAATATGGACATGCATGCCTTCCTTTATGGTAAAATCAAATGGATTTGTGTTGCACACCAATAGCCCATCCATTTGAATGAGTTTATTTGTACCATTCTTCACAAAATGACCATTTTGGGTCAGTAGGGGAGTCACATTTGAGTAAGATCCCATATAAAACCCTCGCTTGATGAATACAATGGAATGTTTTTTATGAATTTCATCTGGCCCACTTGAAAATAATTGTGATTTTATTTTAGAAAGTGAAGGATGGTGCGACATAATCTTGCCACTTTCATTTGCATACACCATTTGAACAAGAAGAATATCATCCATAGTATGTTTCCATGTGTCATTGGTACTAACAGTGTAAAGAATTGAATCATCACCACAAGGATCCAACATTGTCAACTCTACATTTCATGTATGTGACTCGTCTATAACTTTGCAGATAATGATTTCTTCTAACCATTTTCTCCTTTAAGAAGAGAAATTGTATCAAATTTGGAGCCTTTCCTTTAACATATTGCAAAGTTGAACGACATCGGATTTGATAAGGTATTTCCCTATCATTAAGTTGGTTCTCAACATCATTACCACTCGATACATCATCATCACTCCAGCAATCAGTTTTTGCAAGTTTATATAATTTCCATGAATTTTGTCATTGTATAGACAATTGTTGCTTCATTTTTCGTATATTTTCTCATTCATCATCCTCTTCAACAAGTATTTGAAAATTATCTTCTTCCACAACCTCTAGAGGCAATGAATTTTGTTCTTTATGTGGCAACAGATCAGGGTCTATATTGAACATGATCAAATTTATAAGAAGTAAAATTCTACAATCACGATAAGAATCCAAAATGGCATACACATGTATTTATAAATTGGGAAGCAAAAGTGAAAAAATAGAGTATTTATAAAGGCATAACATAAATACTACATAAATTCTAACCTTTCGTAAAAAAAATTGATTTATTTTCCCCTTCCAACCAAGATTTTATAATCGCATCCGGATGGTCCAAACTAATTTTTGCATCAAATAATAAAGGGTAAAATTAATTACTCTACATATACAGTATTTGATAAATCATTTTATAGACTGCTTAAATACAAAAATTGCACAGGGCGACAGGTGCGAGAGCGGTTATCTTTGACCTAGGAGGAAATATCAAAGTCTATTCTCATGCTTGGGGACTAGGAAAAAAATGAATAATTAAGTAGAATGGACTGTATTTGGGGAATCTTGAATTTTCATCAATAGAATGGGCAACATCTAGGAAAGGAGAGATATTGATCATGGGAAAATCCATAAAAGAGTTGTATCCCTCATATCAGACTTGGAATTGGTAGATTTTTTTTATATAAAGTGAAACAACAATCGGTTGGTTGATAAGCAGTACATCACTACACTAGTCAATTAATAGAAAAAAGTAAAAAAATTATTGGCAGTCGATCACTATACCATCAAATTTTTTCATAAGATTTCAATACAATCAATTTTGGTTTGATCAAAGACATGTTGTTGGGTTCGTATATTTTGTTCAAGCAGGGTAAGAATGTAAAAAAAAAAATCACAAAACTAAAAAAAATTCATGTCAGTCGTATCACTACACCATCGATTTTGCTCAGAGGATTTCAACGCGATCTGATGTGGTTTGATCAGAGAGTTAATGCATTTAATCAATTGGGAAATAAGAAATCCATCAATAGACTATTCGACTAACATAAAAAGTAAACAAAAAATATTGTCGATCGATCACTATACCATCAATTTTTTTCATAAGATTTCAACGCAATCAATTTTGGTTTGATCACAGACCTATTGATGAGTTCGTAGATTTTGTTCAAGCAGGGTAAGAATGTAAATTTTTTAAGCACAAAAAACTGAGAAAAAACAATTACTTACTAGTCGTATCACTACACCATCGATTTTTCTCAGAGGATTTCAATGCGGTCTGTTTTGGTGTGATTAGAGCTGATGCATTAACGAGTTCACATATTTCGTTCAAGCGGGGTAAGATCTAAAACAAGATATGAGTTCGCATACTTTGTTCAGGGTGAGATATAAAACAAAATATGTATTACTTTTAAGCAATAGAGGGTTCCTCTACAATGCATGTTTTGTAAGCAATAGAATGTTCCTGTGTACTTACAATAGATTCTAAAACAAAAAACATCTTTGAAATATATAACTAGGGCACAAAAAACTGGAAAAAAATATTCTTACCAATCAATCACGATAGCATCAATTTTCTTCAGAGGATTTCAATACAACCTGATTTGGTTTGATCATAGACCCAGTGTGTTGACATGATCATAGATTTCGTTTAAGCAACGTAGATTCAATAAAGACACAAATTTGGTTTGGGAACATATTTTGGGTATGGGAAAATCGAATATTTTAGGGCAAATCGAAAAATATGAAATTGGAGGGATTTTTCCATTGTTACCCACTTTCAGAAAATTTGAATTAACCGCACATCTAATTATTTGTCAAACTCCATTGTTTCGTGTACAACCGAAAAATTTTCAAGGGGAAATAGGGGTTTGACTAAATACTTGATTAGTGATGTTAATTAACTTTCAATTCATTTTTAATTCATTTCTTACTTGGGATACATTTTTGGGGTGGTAATATCTTATGAGTATGCAATACTTCCACCCCAGTCAGAATTTGCATAACCAAGTAGCATAACTCCATCACTAGAGGCATATCTAAGTCTATAAGCAATCGTACCTTGAAGGTATCTAAGCACATGCTTAGTAGCAACCCAATGCTTGTTTCTTGGATCAAACATAAAATGACACATGATACTCACAACATAGCATATATCAGGTCTCAAATGTATCAAGTACATTAACGAACTAGTAAGCTATGTATACAAAGTGGGGTCCACTAGATCCTATCCAGAATATGACTAATGTAGTTTACTCAAATTGGAAACCATCATTGTAGTAATGGATTTGTAATCCATCATGCCAAACTTGTGCAAGACACCAATAATGTTACTTCCCTTGAGAAATAAATATCTCATATATTCTTTGGCAAACCTAAAGGCCAAGAAAGTAGTGCATAAGACCTAAGTATTTCATCTTGAACTCATAAGTGAGCTCCCTTTTGCACCAAGCAATCATATGTTCCTCTCCAGTAAGGAACAAATCATCAACATTTAGAAACTAATATCATAGGTTGGTTCTTCACAAATTTTAAGTACAAGTTTGGAACAACTTCACTCTTAGAGAAGATTGGTCTCTAAACATAGCTGTCAATTCTCAAATACCAATCCCTATGGGCTTGCTTAATCCCATACAATGATTTCTTCATTTTGTAAACATGGGACTCCTTCCCATGAACTACAAACCCCTCAAGTTCTTGTATGTAAAACTCTTTCTCAACCTCACCATTAAGGAAGGCAGTCTTCACATACATCTAGGAAAGGTTCCAACCTAGAACAGATGCAAGTGATATCATAGCTCGAATAGTGGTGTACATGGCCACAAGAGAAAATGTCTCATCATATTCTATTCCTTCTCTCTATGAGAAACCTTGAGCAACAAATATAGATTTATGCTTTGCAATACTGCCATCAACAACATGTTTGATCTTATAAAACCATCTTACTATGGCCTTCCCTTCAGGTTTAGGAACAACTTCTCAAACATCATTCTTCATAATATATTTGTATCCCTCTACCATTGCATCTTCCCATGCTTGTTTCTTAGCATCTTCTTCATAGGTGGAAGGTTCTGAATCATTGATTTGACTCATCTATGCAACATACCCTAAATGTATGCCAGGTTTATTTTACTCTCTAGATGAGCCTAATGGTTCTCCATGTCTTTCTGCATCTTGTACAATGTATTGGCACCATGCAGACTGTCTCTCAGCAAGAGGTTCATCAAGTGACATATCAACCACTTCTACCAGTTCTACCAGTTCTTCAAGAGATAACAAATCTGAGAACTCTTATGGCTTCTCCCTCTCAACATGTGAAGGGGGAGAACCAAAATCTGGGCCCTCCATCACGAGAGTCTCGTGCTCCTCCACATTTGTATCATATTAAATCTCTTTCAAGTGCTTGAATGCAACCTCTTCATGGAATGTCACATCTATGTTGACTTCAACGTGTCTTTCACCTAGTACATATATTTTGTAGGTTATGGATGATTCAATGTAACCAAAAAAGGTGTCCTTTTCGATTGGCTCCATCTTTGTCCTCTTTTCTTTTAGTACATGAATGTATACATAACTCCTGAATATCCTTAGATGTGAAATATTAGTTTTTCACTAGTGAACACTTCTTCAAGGGTCTTCTCTTCCATAATAGCATGAGGACTTATATCATGGATATACACAGATGTACTGGTGGCTTCTACCCATAAGGAGGTATACATATCTTGATCATGCATCATGGATTTTGCATCCTCACATATGGTTATGTTCTTTCTTTCGATGACCCCATTATGCTAGGAGTTGTAGGGTTTTGTCAACTATCTACATATTCTTGCATCACTACAAAAATCAGTAAATGCTTGTGAATCAAATTCACCTCCATTATCAGATCTCAAAGCATGGATGGTATTTCTGGTCTGATTCTCAACCAAGGTTTTGAATTCTTTAAACTTGCTAAGAGTTTTACTCTTAGCCTCTGGGATATTGATCCATGACTTTCTAGAGAAGTTATCTATGAACAACACATAATATAAATATCCACTCAGGGAGGGTGTTTACATGGGACCACATACATTAGAATCTGTTCACTCTAAAATCCCTTTTAGATCTATTAGAACTACTAGGAAAATTCTTCTTAACATCTTCCCAAGAGCGCAACCCCTATAGATATTATCATGCTCTAAATCAAATACAGGCATCTTTTACGATCTTATGCAATCTAGGTAATGCTTTGTAATGGAGGTGACCAAGCCTCTTATGCCACAGCTTGCATGGACTGACAATGTTGTGGACCATAGCTTGAATGTGCTTCCCAAGTACTTTGTAGAGACCTCTCTCTCTAACTCCAATCACAACTGCAAGATTCAAGTCTTCGTTCTTAGGCCATAAGAGTGCTTGATTGTCCATGAATATAAATCAGAAGCCTTTATCTTCTAGAACCAAAACTGATAGGAGGTTCTTCTTCAAGCCTAGAACATATAGAATGTCCTCCATATGTAGTATATCACCTAAGATCAATCGGAAGGAGGTGGATCCAACTCCTTGGATCGAATAGGTTGTGTTGTCTCCCAACTCCACATTGCAGGTGAATTTTTTCTCCTTTAGATCAGTGATGGAAATCCTATATCCAGACATGTGTTTGGATGGACCACTATCAACCAACCATGTCTCATAACTTGTGATGACGGATCCATAAAGGGTTGAGATAAGGTAATACTCCTTCCTTGTCTCATTTTCATCAGATGCATTCTTCTTAGTAGTTTCATCTTCTATAATAGTAGAAGCATGAGATATTCCTTTTCCTCTTTGCTTTGTTTGACATTCCCTTGCATAATGGCCCTTCATGTTGCACTTGTAGCATCTAATATTTGACTTGTCAAATTATTTGTTGTATGCGTTCTTCTTTGGATGAGAAAAAATCTTTTGAGAGAAGTGTTTATTTCATCTCTTCATCCTTGTCATAGAAACAAGGTTTTCTTCTTTGGTGGAGATTGTCTTGCTTTGGATTCACCCTTCCTCTTGGAGGCAGTCATTCCACAACCTACCAAAGTTAGGTTGAACCTATTGGCCATTAGCAGTAGCCAAGAATGTCTCCCATGTGGATGGGAGACCATCGACCTTCTCCATAGTCAGGTTTTGAATCTTGTTCTTTAATGCCCTCTTTTGAATCAGAGCCTTCTTCTCATAGAATTTTGTCAAAGTATCAAAACATTCCTTTGCGGCCTTCAAAGGAGTAATCACGAGCATCAAGTTGTCCTTCACCGAATCATAGATGATCTACTTGGATTTGGCTTGTTTCTTCTTGTAATTAGTGTGCCCTTCATTAGTGGTGGCTCTTCCACCACATCAGATTTTCATCCATTTAAGTCATGTTCTTCTAGGATGTTTAGAGCCCTGGACTTCCAAGTGCTGAAATTTGAGGTGCCTTCAAGTCGGTCTTCCGTTCTTACTGAGATCGATGCCAGTGTCTTCAAGTACTATGATCAAATTCTTAGGATCTATGTAGGCTCAATCTTGCTTAACAAAACTTAGCTCCTCCATGCCCTAAGATCTGATACCTTGTTGAATTTTGATTGATATTTCATCTTTAATTCTTTAAGTGCATAAACATTGAATACTTGAAATCAATGAACCATTCATACACATAAACATTCAACCATAACATAGGATGTACCATGTGGAAAGCCTTTAAAACAATGAGAATGTGGAAAGTCTTTATAATAATGATAGATAGAAGAGAATGTCTTTTACAATAGCAGATTGCTTTCGACACCTTATCTGCAAGATAAGAGAGAACAAACACCCCGGGTGTAGATACCGAGAAATAGAGAAGAGAGATCAATCGAATGAACTTTGCAATGTGTCCAACACATTAATAACTATCAAAAATCATTCTCATGTAAGTAGCAAATCACGACATGCTCTTCTTGGAGTATTGATATGCACCTCAGTTTCTTCAATCTCGCATACACAATGCGCCATGCCTTTCATCTTTGACATTAAATCATGTTTAACTGACTTCAGGATGAACTCGCCTTCTAACTGAATGTAGGATCACTTAGTTAGGATGCTAACTCAAGTGTCATAACTTAAGTATCGTCTTTTAACTTAAGTTTTTTCATTTAGTTTAACTAAAGTGTCATCATGCAAAACACTTTAGTTAACTAGTTCTTTTTTATTAACACTTTAGATCATTATTCTTAACTAAAATCGTGTTGATTAATTTACTGAAGTGATCACTCTGAGTTCTCATTTAATTAATCGAGGCATGCATTGTTTACTTTAATTGAAGCTTAAATTGAGTTCACTTTAATCAACTAAAATCTTCTCATGAGCAATTTCAATTCTCTTGTTCTCTACGCATTTTATCTTTATCTTTTATCTTATCTGCACGGTCAATATGTGCTAACATTAATTTATCTATCATATCATATTATGCTAAGAATATTTATCAAATGTTGCGATCATATTATATTACTCTTGGACCAAGTGATCATATGATAAATTAATTCACTCTAGAGGAGACTTAATAGCCCTGTGACCAAGGTTAGTAATACATCACAAAACATTAACGCTTTGACATGCAAAGCATTTCCTCTACACTGGAGGTCCACGTCAACACATGAGGATTTGACTTGACACACAAGTCCTTAGCCTTGTCCAACAAGACTGTACAACATCATCACTTTGACATATAAAAATATTCACCTCAACACATGAGGAATAACCTTTTACATTGGAGTATTAGTCATTCTAATTAAGTCCAACCCAAGAATTATACTCCAAGTTGTTGAGTCCAACTCAGGCTCCCTACCTCAACACATGAGGCCTAATCCTGGTTGCACACAAGATCAACTTGGAGAATGACTCATGATTATGTAACTTTAACGTCAATCACATCGATGAGTATGGTGATCATTGTCTTGCCGTGTTTGATATTTCACTTAGTGATGAGATTTATAATGAAGATGATGGGCATATGGATGAAGATCAAGTTCTAAGTCATTCAAGTGCAAAAATTTAAGGTGGTCGGCATTCTTTTATTGAGTGTCATAAGAAGTTTGAGTTTTATAATGGTAGAGAACATGATATTCCTCTTAGTGATAAGGATATTTTTGCTAGTGAAAATGATGGTATTCCCATAAACGCAATGCAGACAATAATAAGAAGCACTACATCTATAACCAAGAACAAGAATGGGACAAGACCTTTTTATATCAATCCAAAACATTCCAATGATATGAGGTCTTGGAAAGAACTGCTCATGAGTCCAAGATATATCAATGATTTTATTTCAAGTATATGTTCTCAGAATGAATGTTTGAAAGGTACATACTACAAGTTTTCCTTGGAGAAAAGGAAGGTATACTTGTCAATAAATAAAAATATGCAACATGCATCTTTAATAGGGTGCATGATATCTATATTGACTATTAAAAATTCTATCTTTGACTTTTAATCCAAAATGAAAAACTCCACCTCTAATACTAGAATTTAACATTATGTCCACTATAAATTAGGGCATAAAACAACAAATTGGAGATCACACTAAATCACTTCAAACAAGCCCAAACTTCCTAGAAATTGAAGCAGAATAGATAACATACAAAGAGATAAGTTCAAGCACCTTCTATGGAAACTTATCAACCAATAATCATATATGAAGATGTATGTTTACAACAATATCTCAATAGTAAAATCAGCCTCTTAGATTCTTCCTTGGCTGTCCAAAAAAAAATCAATTTGTCCCTTTGCTTATGTAAATCAACAAGACACAAATGGTTGTAAATAGCAATGCATAAAGAACCTATATAATTAAAATTGAAATCTAAAAATTGCACAAGATATGGACAACTATAAAGTTCATTTATTAGCTCGAGATGAAGTATAAGTACATACCATGGCATTCTCTCAAGGCTAGTACGAAACTTCAACTATCTAAAAATCTTTAGTTAAAGTAAATCATCAACCCCGACACAACCATGATGATCCAATACAAGAATCTCTCCAACACAACCTCCAGGGCATAATGTCCTCCTCTTCTATTCTTCTTCACCAATCCACCCTAGGTTTTTCTCTTGAAACCCTAATCTCCACTCTAAAGAATAAACCCTAACACTATAACTCCAAGATACTCCAAACAGACCATGTAACTCTAGTGACTCCAAGAGAGAGACCAAGTACAAGTGAAGAGCCAAAAGAGGGAGAAAGCCAAGATCATCACCGATGTCTCCTTCACAAGACAAAACCCTAGTCACAAGAGAAAAATCCACATGAAGACATCCTCTCTAGACTTCACTCCACCTAGAGTTCATGAGAAAACCCTAGCGAATTCCTCCAAGAATCTAAGTACAAGTATAGAGTGTGATGAATAATCACTAAAATTATGGATAGAAAGAACTCGTCCTTCCTCTATTTATATGAGGGGTAACAAAGGCCAACAATACAGTGTCGGCCTTAGGGCTTCCAAGTAACATACAATGAGCTCTCGTAGGCCAACGCAAATGAGATGTCCACTCGAAAGTACATGTGTCATGCTCCAAGGCGATGTTATGCACAATAACAACTCCAAGTTGATGTAACTACACAAGACAAGTCCACACCACTCTATCATGAGCTTCCACGTACTCCATCGATCCTCCAAAGTAATGTACTCCATTGGGTTATTTACCCCTACAAGAACATTGTTCAATCCCTAGATATCCCCAAGCCATCTTCAATCTTTCGAACAAGTATCCAAGCAGCCACATGTCAAATAGGGCTTGAAGACCTCATCTATGATTCACAATGCTTTATGTCCTCTGTAGGGCGCTCCCCAACCAAGTGATCCCTCCATTTGACTACAATGAAAGGCATACACCATCGAGGCAAGATATCACCAATGCCTACAAGAAGAAAGCCAAGCTAGCACCAACCTAACGCTAAGCATCCATTTAGCAAGCTATCTCAATTGTGCATATCCATCATAGACCATTTCACATGCTACAATCCATCTCAAACCATCTAGAGGCTAAACAAACATGTGTACCCCAAAATTCATGAAACACCCTCAACATGGTGTAAACACTTTGAGAGTAACCCAAAAATCTAAGATTGACAAGTTGTGATTATCGTATTGCAAATGTCTTATTCCATTGAAAGGCACTTAAACGAGCCCACTCAATAGGTAATCTTCGTTTGTTAAGATGTCAAACATGACTATTAATTAAAAAGTTAACTTATAATATTGGGTTACAAAGCTAATACATTAGGTAAAAGGCTAGAACGGAGAGATTGAAAACAATTATCAAAAGCCACAAGCACAAATTATTAATTTTATAGATATATTTTCAAATGAAGTGGAATGAGTTTTAGATATGTTCTTGAGTTTAGGTAAAATTTAAGATATAATAGATATGAAAGCATACTTTAACATTTATCATTATTAATTTGTGTTATTTTGAGTAATTAATTTTCTCTATTTGACTACTAGGTGCAACCTTAGCATGTTGCTTACAAAATAACATGACTACATATCCGCTGAAAATGACACACTACAATATGATTTTGTTAAGCAAAGAATTTACGATTTTAAAGTTCTTCTAAATGAAATGTGAGAAATGAGTTTGAAGAAATGGGATTTTAGTGCATCACATGTGGACAAAATGTGGAGTCTCAATCACCATTGAAATGGTTGTTTGGAAAGGATTGCTTTGAACAAGTTGGGGACATAGAATACCAAATTGAAGAGCTGAATGATGTCCAAGAAGAATGTTAAGCTCATAAAATTGAAGAGTTATCTCTTGAAATGATGAATTTGGTATATTAGATATTATTAATTAGTTTTAATATATCAATTGGGTCTAGTCTTGGTGGTCAAGAGAATGATCGTTATCGTCTCTACCTAATCACAATTACCAAGTTGTATATGACTTGAGCATGAAGAATATAATAAGTATATGTATATTGTTGTCTTAAGATGGATATTTACCTTGAGTGTGAAGAATATAATATATATATATTGTTGTTTTAAGATGGATATTTCTAATATGTTATTTACCGTATTATCTAGTTTACTTTTTGGCTTTCATTGTTATATAAATCATTACTTTTGAGCTAAGTAATATTAAATGCTATTTTTATACATTATTTCTTCTTCTTGTTTGAATAATTTTAACTACTTTTAATATGTTATGTTGTTTACCATATTATCTAGTTTATTTTTAGATTTTTAATATTAGAATAATAATTACTTCAACATAACTAACATTAAAAGTTGTCACTTCTATTTTTGAAATATATATTTTTAGATGTTACTCTTGTTTTTTTCAATTTTAAACATAACATTAAAAGTTGTCATTTTTATTTATAAAATCTATTTTTATTTAAATGTTTTTTTCCAATTTTGAACATAAAATGCTTTATGGATAATACTTACCAACATAAACATAACCTGTATGGAGTTTTTCTTGTAGGCTGGATGGCTGGAGCAGTATGTTATGGCTGTATGGCTGTTTCCAGCCAAGTTCAAAACCCATACTAAATGTACATGTCAGAATTTTCTAGTTAATAAAAAAAAACCTAGGCTGTACCAATAAGTGTGCTCGAGTCCGAACAAAAATATTGTAGGATATACACTGATTGAGATTGTATTGCTTAGGTTTTTATGATAGGATTTGCATCCTAGAGTATCAGAGTTGAGAAGATTCTCAAGAAAACCATTACCAACTTTGAATCGACATTAAATTGACAAATTCTTAACCAACCCAATACAGCAAACCTGGTTACCGTCAATACAGCAAAAACTAAGTCAATGATTCTAACAAGACTCGGAATTGGAGAGTTCAGGAATATATTTTTCAAATCACAAGTGTTGTTATCATTGGGATCTACGATATAGTCTCTTTCGAATCATGAAGTGTGTATTGATGAGATTTCTCTCCTACACTTTACCGCCCGAACAAGAATTTGCCATTTTTCTCCTTCAAATGTCAGTGAATCTGGAGTTTCAATCCACTTGAATCGGCCTCTGATTATCATTTGAATCGCCTGCAAACAAGATTCTCTACAGGTCTCTGTTTCTCCTTCTGGGCAGGGGTTTCTCTCCTTCGCACAGCAGTCATGTCACAAGCTGAGTACAGGATCGCTATTTCTGTGTACCAAGATGGAAAGGGTTTCACAACATGATGTCTTTCTCTTCCTTATGGTTCAAACTAGCAGGACACTTCTATGCGGCAGACCGGCGGACTTTTCTCTAAACAACTTCAAGATCATAAAGCTTAAGCTTTGAACTTTAGCATTACTTTAATCAGCATCTACTTACTGAATCTTCCTCGTATCGAAAATTATCTGGATCAAAACTTCTTCACTTGTTTGTGTCTGTACAGAAATCATCTTTGTCTTCATCCAGATCACATTCTTTCATACAGCCTTTCTTTGTTTAAGAGTCTTTTATAATTCTTATCTTTAAAATCCTTTGCACTCACCATCTTGCTTAGGGATTCAAGATAATTCCATTCCTGCAAGCCAGTCATGTTCTCGCCGTGGCTTGGGAGGTTGGGAGATCTTCGCCAGCTGCATCCTCTATTTGACCTAGCTTAATATCTATGTTAGAATTTTAAAAATCAAATGTCATAAGATAGAAAAAATATGAACAATTTTACTTACAAATTTTCAATCATAACACTGGTGACTGCAGTCTTCCATCTAGAATCTGCTTGAATATTATAATGGAATTGCTTGAATATTATGATGGAATTTAAGAAGAACCAAATTTCAAACATCAAGATATGGAGACATCACTATGGAGTCACAGGTACGTTGCCTTTAGCCCATTTTTTCTGACATAGCCTCGCTTCCTACTAAAACATTCATAATAAATATGTGTGCTATGGTAGATCTTAACTTAAACTTGTTCACATGTTACACATTTTCTATTCAATTATCTGGTCACACATTTTAATTTATTATTTCAGGAACATCTTTTCTATTGTTATGGATACACATTATTTTTTAGTTTTCTGACTTATCTGCTATGGACTGAGGCTGTCAGCCTCCAACAACTGTAACGTGAGTCATAACCAAGACTTGTCCTTAACCTTAGGGTCACTGACTAAGCCTTGTAATATGTTAAACCTATTACCAAAATCAATAGGAAGGGGCGAAACCAGATCAAAGTGGTAGCAGAACTATCAGAGCATATCTATCTTTGTGAACAAGCAAATGATTTGATATGAGGATCCCGGAAGAGCACTTGAGACTGATCATTCTCATACAAGAACCTCGAAAAGATTATTGATCTCCATATTATGAAAATCGAGTGACATCCCAGCACCAAATTTCAAGAGATGTCACGCCTCCACCCTGTCCCCTCATCTCTGAGATGCTGGGAATTCAGGTGACACATAACCCACCCCCGGATGGGAAGAATATGGCAGTCAAATTCGAATTTGGGAAGCCACCCATTTTTGGAAAGCGTGTTTTTGACTTCTTGGGCACGTAAATGCTTGGGAATGCATGCCCAGGCCATGATGCACCCACATATTTCATTTGTCACCCATTCTCATCCACATTGGGCTCTCTCACGCAGCTGAAGCTTGTAGAGCTCTCACCCTCACGATGTGTGGTCGTATCTTCATTCTCCATGCCTATAATTCGTTTTCTGTATTGCTGGACGAATGGGAAGAAAGTGGCCATGATTTTGGGGTTTGAGGAGGCTGTTTTTGCCCCTATGAGCAAGCTGGGAGCTTCCCTCACATTTTTCTGCATTTTCCCTAATTTCTCCAAGTTGGGAAACCCGTTTTTGTGTTGTTCAGTGAGTGGGAAAAGAAGACCCACGATTTGGGTGTGTATGGAGGTTGTTTCAGCTCCTACAATGCCCATAAACGTTTTGTGAAAATGTATTTCTCTCACAAGGTGTTTTTCCCCATTTTATTGGGCCGTTTTTTGTTGCAAATCTGTTTTTGGTAATGCCCAGCGGATGGGAGAATAGATCCGCTATCGAAGGGTTTGTAGAGGTCGTTTTTGCCTCAATAAATCCATTGAACGTTCCCTGGAATCGTATTGCTCACTCAGGGTGTTTTCCCCCAATTGCCATTTCCGTTTTGGCTCCCAGGACATTTTTACTCAAACCTAGAACTTGCATTTGGTTGTGAAGTGCATCCTTATGTTGGCTTGGCTGAGTAAATCCAAGAAACCCCTCTGTTGGATGGTCTGACTGTGTTTGGATATGATTGCCTTGTTTTGGCTTGTTGCCTTAGCGGTCCAAGAAAACCCATCTAACCTTGTTTTGGCTTGTTTCCTTAGCGGTTCGAGAAAACCCATCTGTTAGATGGTTGGCTGTGTTTTGATTAGAAGGTTGGCTTGGCTAGGTAAGTCCAAGGAACCCATCTGTTAATTGGTTGACTGTGTGTTTGATGTGAAGTTTGGCTTGGCTTAATAAGTCCAAGGAACCCCTATGATATTGGTTTGTTTTCCTAATAGACTGTGAAACCCAGTTGTTTAATGGCTTGGCTAGACAGTTTGTGAAACCCAACTGTGTGTTGGTTTGACTGTGGGTGTATGGTCTTGTTGTGTGTAAGCCTATTGTTCCCTAGTTCCTTGTGGAAATCATGCCCAGCTCGGGGGTGGCAGTGATGCTGAGAGATTGATGAGCACACTGGCCTATGGTTGGGTAGAACATTGCAGCGACATAGTTAGTTGCGGGCCAGCTTCTCTTCAAGATAAGTACTCTTGTGTATTTACCTCTGCAATTGTATTTATTTTATGAATTACTATGAACGTGTTGAATGCTTGAATGAATGTGTTTTTCTTTCGCTATTTATTTCATGTAGAATGCATCTATGTATGTTTTTAATTCCATGCATTTTTATTATCGTGTTCATGGGGTTAAATTGCCCAGTCTGATAGAGCAGATCAGCGTGTAAGTCGCGTCCTCTCCGTCGAGTAGAGGGGTGGGGATGTGACAATATTGAACTTGGAAGTCAGCTCATTAATGTTGATATAAAAATTTAAACAGATGAAATGAGTGGATCAATGTTACATGCTTCATAATTATTCCACTTACATTACTGAATTGGAATTCCCTTAACCATGGGGCAGAAGAAATTATCCGATGTCAAAATATGTTGCATGTATAAGACACTGTATATAAACTTGGGATTAGATTACTTATAAACAGATCTGGCTATGATGTTGAACCACCTTGCCACATACTTTCTTGAACACATAAAATATAACTTGGTTATATTGAAAACATATTAAAACATTGACATCTAAAGTTTTAAGCCGACAGATATGATCTGATTGAAATTTTTCAAAAAGTCCGTCTCAAAATAACTGGAAATATGATGTTCATGTAATACAATGCCAGTGGGAACTGAAAAACGAGGAGTGAAGATCTCACCGAAAAAACTTAGTCTAAACTGTTCCTACTTGCTACCTTGTTATCCATTTAAAAACCGTTTCAATGAAGATGGCAAAGCTCAGTTTTCACATACAACCAATTGGCTAGAAATATTTTGAAGAGTCCCCTGGGAGGCCAGTATCACAACAGCTCATTCTGCATTTATGAGGAATGGTGTTATATATATAAGATTCAAAACAAGTTTAAGATGTTTTCAGCACGGCTTTCATGAATTCATAGATCAGATAACTGAGAGCCCCAGATGGAAGAACCTGTACAAATGCAATAATCAAGTATGTCAAACCAAAAGCAAGACATATTCAATCAGCTATTGATAAATAGCGCTGAAGGTTTCCTGATCAACCAGACAGCAATATTATCTAAAATGTGCATGACAGTTTCAGATGCATAATGCCATTGCGATGGGGATAAACATTTCAGTATATTGTTCAGAACCGATGCGATTGTCGCTTGCCTCCAGGAAAAATGGCAATTTACCACATTGAAAAAGAAATATTGTTTTTCGAATTTGTCATTGCAGTTCGAATTTCAAATACAAAGCAGTTTTTACTTTTAAACTTCCAAATTATTTCCTATACAAAGTATCCTACATCTAACAGGGTTGCATTCTGGTTTTACTGATTTGACCTTAATATGCTTCAAGTTGTCCTTGTATTTCACTCAAAACAAAATATTCAGAGACAGCATGCATTTCACCTTTTCTCTGTGAGAACTCAATGACTGAGTATGATTAATGGTAGCACTAGAGCGTAGGTTTTCTGTCAAAGGTCAAAATTTTGAAAATCATTTATTATAGTGTATTCTATTATTATATGTAAATATGTTCATCGTGTTTCCCTATATCGTAAATCGGGCATTCAAATCACATGTTGACTTTTGCAGAAAAGAATTCACAAAGAACTTCAACTACTATGTCTAGTAAGTGAGATTTGTTAAAAACCTGCATCGTACTGGGTAGTACACCTGCAAAGAGGGCCCTTGCTCCATCTTTCTTCACTATATAAGTAAATGTTCCTAGCAAACCTAACTCTGCAGTCGCTTGTAGCTGAAGATGTCTGCGTACCACTTCCAATGGGTATGTCACTGTCTCTGCACAAGCACCAGCAATTGCTCCATATAACAAGGTCCTGATTGGTCCAATCTCTGTCTGATTCCTATTGTCACCACTCTCTTCAGTATTGATATCTGCTTTCAATGTTTGTTGTCTCTCTTTTTCAGCACGAATGCGCTGTCTCAGCTGTTCCTGGGCCTTGGGTGAACTTAAATAGGCTGCTTTCAAAATGTCATACACACCATAAAAGACTGCACTTGCTGGGGCCATGCTCAAAAGGGTTGGCATAAGACCTTTGTAGAGAGAAAACAAGCCTTCAGTACGAACCATATGTTGAAAACATCCAGCCACACCACCTAGGGCTTCACCTCCTGGTGCAATCAATCTAGTTCTAATCTGCATAACTTCCAACATTAGTTTTAGTGCATAGGACCAATCTGTTAAAATTCAAAGATATATTGGTTGAAAGGAGCAGGGAATATTGCAAAATTTTGTAGAGCAGACGATATTGCAAATTTTCATATTGTTTGATAGGAACCATTATAACCCAGCCAAAGTAAAAGCTATGGTTCTCTAAAAGTAACCATTTCCCCATGGAGAAGACACAAAATAGCAATTTATAGAACAATAAAATATGAGCAGCTTACAGTGTCCATGGGAAGACATAACATGGTAGCTGTGATTCCTGAGACAGCCCCAGCTACAAGCCTGTCATAGTTTGTTACTTCTCCTTTCCCAGGTATCTTCAACAACCAATTGCAGTACATATCATAGGTCATAAAATTTATTGATTTAAAAGGAACCATACGAAAAAGATTCAAGGCGTTGCCTTTCCAAAAGCCTGCAAGCCCTTCAGATACCCAGATAAAATAAATTGTTTTAAGCCAATTATCCTTTGCCCCACGGACAACATATTCCAGCTTCAATCTCTCTAAAGGGGCAACACAAGTCCTGAGTGAATCAAGAAATAATAATTAGGTTGGTTTTTTATCAATAAAAGATCTGAGTAAATTTCATAAATAAAGACTAGAGATGGCTAGAATCAACCCCATATTAACTGAAAAATATCATTTAATGTGTTTATTCAGCCAATTTAAGATAGTTTTCAAACCATAAATGCAATTCCCAATTTCAGGACTTTTAAACAAAGCTTCAGTCTCATGAAGACGTTTGCTTTTGATCCCTTCTTACTATTACAAAATTTACTGACTGCCTCAGATAACTCACTTCTCTATGGAAATGACACACAATTTATCTTGATTCATCTTTTGCTGTGAATACATATTGACAAATCAACATGAACATTGGATCTTGATCCAAGCCCAGGTTGATTTGGCTATGGAACAAAACCAAAATAGATGCAAAATTGTCTCCTTTTGACAAAGTATATAGTATATACTATGGAACACCTATGAACCTATCCGCATTTTGTAACTCTCTGGTGGTAAATAGTAATACTTTGCTGTAAAAGGGACCAGGCAAAGAAAGCCCTTTTAGGTTCCAAAAGGGGTTTCCACAAGTTTCTGTTAGCTTAGACTCTGGAGGAGCCATCAAAGAAGCTACGTAAGGGAACAGCAGAGATAGAGAGTAGAGGTTTGGAGAAATTTCATGCCCAACCTCTCCAAAGTCTCTTAATTCTTCACTACCAGCTTGGTAATGAGATCACGGACCCTCTGGATGATAATTTTTTTGCAAGTTTTAAATTGATATTTTTGCTTGAGCTCTTCCCATTGAAGGAAGTTATTTTTGCTTGAGCCTCTGATAATCATAAAATTCAGCCAAAATGCAGAGGTCTTTCTTATTGAGTCTCTTTGCCTCAAAACAAGGATCTTTGGCCAAACACCTAATACTAGAATAAAAAGCTCATCTCCCTTTTAAACAAGAAAGAGCTTGTATCTTTCCCAAGCTGCCCAGATACTTTGAAATAGAATAGAACATCCTACTTGATATAAGCAAAGGAGATTATGGCAATCATAAAAATATCTGAGGAGAAGCTTTGGCAGTGTTATAACTCAGTAATATTTTCTACCTTTCATTGCCTTGAATGGCACTGACGATGCACTTAGCATAGAGGATTGCATCTTGCTTGGCAATATCAATCAAATCAAGCCTATCCTCATCTTATTACACAGTAAATGTCCCATTTAACTCTTGCAGAGGCCCCTTTTGCCTTCTTCAGGAGACCCTAAGAAAGTTTTTAATAAACTAGTCAGCAAGCTGTAAGCCTTCTTACAAGAGAGCCAACATGAAGAATAAAACACAGTCACTGCTGCCAATATATTAGATCAAACATTGAATCTGGCAGCTAGACTCGTACATTTAGTTTACCAATAGTCCATCCTTCTGGTATTTCTGGCCAGACCTTGATTCGACATGTCTACAAGAGAAGGTTGAAAGCCAAAGGGGATGCCAAGAAATTAGAAAATCTTTTATCTTTATCCAGGACCATTGGTAACCCAAAGCTCAAGGGGCAAGGCCTGAGGACTTTGAGGATAGCAATATGTCCTCAACTGTATGTCAACAGCTGAAGCGTCGCAAAATACTCGAATTATGTCAGAGAACTTCTAATATAGTCTTCCTCTAGCTAGATAGTAGGAAACAAATCATCAACAAATCGGTCATTGATAAGCTGTTGATCTGAATCCCTTGATGAGTCCTAGACTAGCATCGTGTTCCAACAAGATAGTCAAATGCATTAGCAGTGGACACATATAAGGCTGGGCCTAGAAGGCAGCCTTTACTGAGGACCTAAACGGACCAAATGGTTCAAAAGTGGCGTTGTTCATAGTAACTCTAGCAAAAGCCTTTAAGAATAAGGTTGTCACTGCTCTAATGAACTTCAGGCAAAATCCGAGAGTTTTTAACATGGCTAAAATAAAGTGCCATTCCACTGCCATAAGTTTTGTTCAAAATCATTTTCCATGACTTGTTTGGAAGCTTCAGCCCATACCATGACTCCACAGATAGGTATAAGATTATCCAAATGTTTCTCTCTCCAATAAAGTCTGTTTACTCAGATCTGACAACCCTTCAGAGGAAAATTTTATTTTTTTTGTAATGACTTGTTCTAAGATTTGTATGCCACGGTCAACAAGATGATTGGTCTCCATTTACAGATCAGTTTAAGATCACAACTTCCGGTGATAAATTTGATATTTCCTTGCTTAATCATGCCAAGTGAGATGACTTTCAATTCTTTAAATTTTATTCTAAACTATTGCTGAGAATAACCCAGTGAACACCCAAGAAACTTTCTAGAATTCTCAGGGAAGCCCATCTATTCCTAAGGCCTTCCCATCGGACATCTTGTCAAGGACCATCTTTAGCTCTACCACTAAAAGGTTTGATTCATAGGTCTCCCTATCCTCAGGGGAAAGCTTGGAAGGTATAGCTTGCCAACCATTGGTTCAAGGCATCTTCAGATTCCTCAATAGAGGATTAAGCAATGAGGACCTATTTGCAGTGGTCCACAAACTCTTCAAGAGTCTCTGCAGTCTTAGTGAGCCAGCCCCTATCTGTGCGGAAGCTTACCCCCACCTCACACTCCCACTCCCAAATCTCACTTCCGAGGGAAAGTATGCTCCTAAAACGATTCCACAAGCTACCAAAATGATTCTCCATGCTTCTAGATCAATTCCTATTGCTAATAGACCATGGGATAAGAAAATAGAAATTGCTCATGGCAAGAGTCTTAAGAAATCTTAGTAGATAGCATAATTATTAGTCTTTTACAGTTTCATCTAGCTCCAATAACTTAGAATTATTTGTCTTTTGTAAACATTATATTACAATTGAAGTTTGAACTGTTGATTGCATTTAATAACTCTTTGGTCATGATGCCCTATTTCATTTCATGGTTGATGTTATCTATTACAGTTTGTTGATGAAAATGTTATCTATTGAAGCTTGAAGCTTGAAGGTTGATGTTATGGTTGATCATTTGATGACAATGCTATAACTGCTAGATCTTTGATGCTATTTGTGTATTAAACTGTTGATGCTCTAATGATTATCATTGATCTGCAGTCTACTATAAAGATTTATGTTTTAGTATTTTCTGCGGCTAATTCACCATTTTGCATGCTTCTTTTGAATATAAGCATCAATATATAAAAATATATACTGTATAAATATTAAAAACTGCTCCTGGAACATTTTGCTCTCGAAATGTTTGGAAATTGACACTTTGTGCTCCTGCTTTGCTCTCACTCCAATGGCTATAAGCTACCATCCTCACTCAATCTCAATAACTTTAATAACATCAGAACTCTACTTCTTGTTTGAAACTGGAAAAACAACTTGGTGTCCCTATCCCTCTCTTAATCCATGGAGTCTAGCTTAATTTGGGAATGATTGATTTTCCTAGCCCAAGAATTTTTTAGAACATGTTTGGCATGGCAAATTCATTAGAGAAATTTTGAGGTCTAAAATGGGCCTCTTAAGAAAAATAATAAAAGAGTAGTTAAAAGAATAAAATAAGAGTTATGAATTTTGGAAGTTTATCACCCAAACTAACACCCTTCAAGACAAAGTCCTAAAGCTATAGGTATTCTCTTGGTGTAACTAAGAGGGAGGCCAATGTCACCACACCAAACCATCTTCTGCTCTTTTAGGTTAGCTCTTCTCCAACACAAGAAAGGCTTCCCTAGGATACGATTACTAAAGCTTGCAATAAGGTTCAACGTGAAATGAAGATATAGCTTTAGCAAAACAGTTTATGATAATAAATTAGGAAATAAGGATGAATGGAATGGAGACTGGTGTCTTATCCATTGGGTGAATGGGGTCAACCAAGGTCAATATGAAGGCTTAAAGGAAAGAATAGAAGGATTAGGGAAGCAAGACTACAAACCCTAGCCACTTTCTAATTGCTTCAGAAATTTTACAAAGGGAGAACACTATTAACGATATTCTCAAATGATTTTGAAGGGACAATTGTCATGCAAGGGTAAGAGAGCATATAACCACAGAACGAGACATACTACAACTCAACAATTCCAATTGACAACCATCATATAGAAGAAAAGACTTACTTCATTATTCCAAAACCATTGTCATTTGAAGATTCTATCCACAAGTGGAACATGAGCAACACAAGACCATGCAAGAGGGAAGGCTTTGACTTACCATCCAAAAGAAACCAATAGATAATCAACTAAGCTCAATGGGTTTTCTCCCCAATCCAACCATGAAAAAAGGAGAGAGCAAACCCTTATATAGATTTTGGCTCATCTTCCTCCTACAGTAAAATATGAATAAAATCCTAGATCTAGCCTAGGAAGGAGTAAAAAAATCAAAATACTCCAACTACCACAGCCAAATGCATGAAATATGATAGTCAAAGCCACATGTACAAGCCTCCACTAAAGAAAGAGATGGGTACCTCCGTGAAGAGAAGGAATATGACAAGTAAAACCCCAATGCATAACCTCCAAGGCTCTCCAAATGTAGTGCTCCAATAAAATAGGTCTCCAAGGCAATGAATAAATCTTAGATCTAGGGTTTGACCCCCTAGATATTCTCCAAAACCAAAATGACATCCTTAAATCATGCAACCACTCCTCCAAGATGGGAGGCTCTCTCCAATAAAGCATGGAATGACATGCGCAACATCCCCAAGGTGAGCATTCCAATAAATAAGGAACCCAAAGGTAGAACACTTCCTCAATCAAGCAAGGAAAGGAGTACAAACCATGTCAAGGAAAGGCTCCAACAACCACATGTGTGGCTCCCCAAGTGAACGGTCCACCCATAAAGCAAGTAAGCAACCTCAAAATATGACATGAAACCTCATGTGGAATGATTCCAATGTGGATACTCAATAGATAGGCTACAAAAAGGTGGAATCCTCCATCAATAAATCATAAATGAGTGTGAAAATAACCTCAAAAGAGTGGACACTTTCCTTCTTTTGACCTCATCAAGGGCAGAGACCTCAAAGCATATGTAATGAATACCCTTCACTAAATGATGTCCACATCAACCAACTCATCATTAACTGTGTGAAGGATAGATTCATGAATTGAGGAGAACACCAATCAATAATAAAGTGTCCAATCTAAGAACAAAGTGGCCATGATAGTTAACCACTTTATGAGGAAAGGGACGACCCTTTTACAAGCCAATAGCATGATTCCACGAACGCCAAGAGGGAGAAACAAGGATAGTGTTTAATTCACCATGATAGCCAAAGGTGCCAAGATGTCAACCAAGTGCTAAATAACCAAGAGCACTCCAATAAAGATGATAGCTAACCATGTCATGATGCCAACCAAGTGTCTAGGAATAAGGGTGCTCCAAGGAATACCCATCATAAGCTATTCATGTCATCCAATCATCATGTTATCACAATTCTTGTAGTTGGCTCATAAGGTGATCCTATCCAAAATGGAAAAGGGGAAAGTAAACTAAAGTTGTGAACTACGAAATCTAATACCTATGAATAAATCAGTTCTCACACCGGCCAAAGCTATTGACACTTCAAACTAGGTGAAAGACCAAGCCTAGGGGGCGTCCCTATGACCAAGATAACCTAAAAGACGAGTGATTAAAGTGAATTAAGCTAGGTATCTTGATGGAATCTCTTAGTAATAAAATAAGGTTAATTAGAGATCTAAATAGTTACTAAGACAATAAGAGTGTCCACATGAAAAGCCCCAAATTACCCTAGGGTTTTAAGTATGAAAATCAGATCTAAGGGTATTTAGGTGAAATTATGTGAGATTGGACATAAGAATTAATTGCTAGATGCAAGATGAGTCGGATGGAAGTGATTCTCGCAATACCCAGTTCGTGGATTGAGAGATACCCACTTCTCCCAAAGAGGGCGTCCTTCCCTAGAGGATAGGTCAATGCGTTGAGTGGGCTAATGGAGTTCTAAGGCCATGAAAATTAAGATCTAGAGGTTTTAAAATATTTCTAAAGTGGGTTTTAAATATTATATTTCACCGTGAACTAGAACTTGCGGATATACGAAATGAGGGTTTTAATTATTTTAGTTTGCCCGGGAAAGGAAATGCATAAAATAGCTAGACAAATTTAACTAGAACTTACCTAGAATTGTGAGATGCCATGTGATGTTGCCCTTAGTCCAACGTTGTCAACTTGAAAACCCTGATCTATACCCGATGGATGTGTTTTGTCTAGTGCGCCCCACCTGTGGAAGACAAGGAACTGCAATAAGCAAGCTAAAATCATGATTCAATTCAAATCCACTAGATAAACGATGCATGCAAGAGAAACAGAGAGATATAGTAATTAAATGATACGCAAGATACACAAAATAACCCCCTATCAACATGAATTGGAGAGAGAGAAAGAGAGTCTCCCCACTAAGTCACCCTCCACCAAAACGTCCCTCCTACAAGTAAAATTTCAAAGAAATATGCCGGAATATAGGAGCAAAACTTTCAGTGCCCAAAGAGACTAAGAAACACAAAAGTCATGAATGCCCTAGAGAATTCCAAGGGTTGCCAAAAAAGATCTTCTATTATTTTCAATAGAAGAGCCAAATTCTTGATGGGATATAATGAGGGGTTCACAACTCTTAAATGGATCGAGAGTGTGTCCACATTCTAACCAACATCCATCCAACGGTTGAGATTAAAACATCATCAACGGTGGAGATCTTTTCATTTTACATTACATGGATCAACTTAGACAAATATATTTGAAGGGGGGAAATTACCTCATAAAGCCCATTTTTACAACATGATAAATCATTATTTTTGCAAGTTTGACACTTAGGGGACATGGGGGGTCATTAGGGGGTCCCCCCACACATATTTCTAAAGATACAACTTGATTTACACAATTTTATTTTGGTCATTTCAACCAATTTCGCCCTATGGGGGACATCCTCCCTAAGAGAGCCCAAAAAATAATCTGGAACATCAAACTGGGTGAAACTGGTGTAGATATGTCCGGAGAGCCATAATAAATCATCTAGAAGCATTCCCTTTCCATTTCCTTGACCGCACAAGCCAAACCAATTTTTTCAGTAATTTCTTAGTTCATTTTTTTGTGGTACATCCTCTGAAAATCATAAAAATCATCATATCTTATTTCAGGCTAAGAACTGGGGAAAACTGATTGCATAAAGACATGGTTAAACGCAAGGGTGTTAGCTACAAATAAACCTAGAAAACATTCATTTAAACAAAAATAACATATACGTCCAGGGGATCTAATGCAACTAATCAATAAGAAAAAATCAAATAAGAAATTTCTTACCCTACTGAGATTACTTCTCCTTGTATGCCCATAACAAAAATGAACAACACAGATTACCTCATGAAATATGCAATGTTCATCCACACACTTGAGCCATACACCACATGAGACCTCCAAATCCTTTCTATTATTCCAAAAGAATATTACAAACTACAATACTAAACTTGAGCATTCCTTCAGTCCTCTAACCATGAGAAAATGAGAGTAAAACTCTTGCTTAAATAGGAAAAGTCATAAATGAGAGCAAACTCCAAGGGGGGCGAATTTTCCAATTGTTGGAGTTTTTTGAGAAGATTGGGGGCAAACTAGAGTGAACTAGAGGTGGTAGAAGACACCTCTCACAAGGTAGGTCACCCCCCCTCTGTCTGTGACACATATACAACAAGAGGTGAGCTCCGTCATGGATAAATGTGCCCCTCTAAGGAGAAATTCGCCTCCTCATGGATTTGATTGGAATCAACTTGATTTGATCTTGATTTGGTCCCCAATTAGCCCCAACATCATCCTTAGTTGAACTAGAACATGTCTGGGACAAGTTCCCATTGATTTAGGGATGTGTTTTTTCTCCATATTTTTCCTTTTTCTAATTTTTTATTTATTTTTTTGCTTTTATGGAGATTTTTCACTTAAGTGATAAATTAATCACTTCAAACTTAGAAAAGTGGGTTTTGGGGTAAAGAGGGTGCTTTGAGTTTGAAAACGAGCTCCCCCACGGGAAAGTCGGACCCCTAGCCACACTTTTATTACAATTTGAAATTACCCAATTAAACTATTAAAAAATAACCTAAGTTTACGAGAAAACTTATTTTTCTGGGAAATTAAAAACAACCTAAGGGGGACCTAGTACAACATTCATATGACTCAAAAAAGCAATCGTGTCGGGGAATATATCGCTGAGGTCCTGGAAAGAAACTTATCAGAAATATCGGAAATTATCGGGAAATATCGGCAAAAATAAACATAGACCTGAAGATTTATGAAATTATCGGACAAATTGGCAACAAAAAAATCTCGGGAGAAATAGGAAATATCGGGAGAAATCGGAGATATTTACTACATTGCAAAAAATTGACGAGCATGGTAATATACATAAATACCTAGACTTTAATAATCTACTAAGTCCTAACCACCAAGGCAAATACTCCAGCTTTGGAGGTTTGAGTGAAAAACTAGGAAATTATATGTCGCTAACAAACAACATATAATTAACAAAGAAAAAACACTCTAGAGTACCACATTGATAGCTAAGTCTAAGTTGGTCAAGCCTTTTACAAAAAATCATCATGCTATGTCAACTTATTATAATATCCCCATTGGGTATAAACATGCAACATTTTAAAAAAGGAGCCAAAATTGGCCCTGAAAAGACTTCTGAACTTCTAAGCACTGATAACGAACAAGGAACTTGTTCACAACTTTGGTAGCTCACTGGAAATCCACCTAAGTGCAGATTAGCGGATAAAAAGGACATTGTCAGCTAACCAACCCCGTAATTAAACAATAATTTGAGGCAAATTGAGCCATACACATAAACTACTCCAAGAATTCGGTCATCAGAAAATAGAATCAACCAAATTACCTAAGAATCTAGGTCAAACATCCATTGAGTAATACAATTCTAGGGATTTTAGTCATGTAAATTGCTAACCCACTCCTTACTCGTGGTTAAAGGTAATGAAACCATAATCGAGCTAAACGTAGTTTCGGATTATCTGCAACTTGAATAGTACAAACTTAACATCTTGCACACTTACTTAACCCTTGAATCAAATTCCTCACTCTCCTTGACATCCAACTTCTACAAGTATTAGTGAGTCCTCTAGCATACCAACTCATAGCATTAATAATTAGGAATTATCCCCAAGTTTAACTATCTTATCATCCCCAACAGTAACATCACTCAAAATACAAAACCCTATAGGATTTTCTCCTTTGTTGAACAAGAAACTATGAAGATTCAAGAACACTATCTACAGCCCTTATGGATCTATTGAATTTAATTCGTGAGTGTGTCTTTGTTTCCATTGGGAATTTAAACATCTTATTATTTGGAGGCAAGTCTCTCACAAACACTTCCTTTTCGCTCGGGGGAAATATCAAATATCCACATGCATTGACATGGAAAGTGCCACTTACTTAATATTTTTAAGTGTTGAACTCTGTTATCCACTAATTTTGTACTTAGTGGATTTCCAGTGAGCCGCCGAAGTCATGAACAAGTCAGTTGTTCATTATCAGTGCTCAGAAGGTTCTGCGGTTCGTCAGGGCCTTTTTTGGGCCTCTTTTTTAATAAATGCATGTTCATACCCCTTGGGGGCATTGTAATAAATGCTCTAACACGAATTTTTTTTTGTAAATGACTTGGCTTCCTAGGACTTGGCCATCAATCCAGTCATTCCAAGGTGTTTTTTCCCTTGTCAATTATGCAATGTTGAATAAGCGATGTATAATTTTCGAGTTTTTCACTGCTCCTCTGAAGCTGGAATGGTCATCTTGGTGGTTAGGCCTTAGGAAATTATTAAAGTTCATGTGTCGATGTATATAAGCATGTTAGGCATCGGTATTGAGTCGTATGGACATGTACTAGATCCCCCTAGAGTTTCGTCCGATTCCGAGAAAAATATTTTTTTTCATTTTTTAAGCCATTTTGTAATGGTTTAATTGAAAAAATTCGAAATGTAAAAAAAGTATGATATGGAGTTCATTTTTGGCGTATATGGGCTCTTTTGCAAGATCAGAGGACCTCCTTTATGTCGGGACCCACTTTTCTGATGCTCTAAGTGACTAAATCGTCCCGTATGGCATTATTTCACTAAAGATGCTATAAAACATCAAAAAAATGCTAAATTGTGACAAATTGCACTAAAGTCAAAGTTATGACTTGGAAAGGGTGGCGATTGTTTCATATGGTGGATGAAATCATACTTTGGATAAAAAGTGTCACATATGAAGATGATTGGGAATATAATAATTCAACCGAAGTTTGGTTATTCGCCCCTCTTCAAACTCACATGTGATTAATTCATGGGCCCTCACGTTGGTTGATGTGGCATTATCCTCATGCGCTTGGTTGAAAGTATGGCGATACAAGTGAGTGGTTGGAGTGTGAGAGGTGGTGCATCCCATTGGATGCATATCCAATCAAATCAAAATCAACCCAATCACGCACTGTTCACTCCAACTTAGAGGTGCACCCCTCTTAAAAAGCTCATGCGAGGTTTAAATGGCATGGTGGCATCTTATGAATGGAAGGCGGGGGATCCAAAGAGGGCGCATCTCTCTTAGGAGAGGTGGCCCATCCTCCTTTAACCACATCTCATCCAATCCCTTCAATCTCTCACCTAAACGTGAGCTCTTTTGCCAGTGTTGATTACTCCCCCGGGGCTAGGTTTATCTATAAAAGCGAGGCCTTCCTCCTCATTCTAGACGGAAGCAAAGAACCTTTGCTCTTGTATCATTGTTATTGTTGTTTATGAATAAAATTTGAAAGGATTTGGAGGCTCATGATCTGTGGCAAGTTGTGCATATGGTGATTTCTTTGTGAGGTAATATTGTTCAATTATTTTGCTTTGCATAACTAATAGTCTAGCTTAAAAGGCTCTCTGTAGCATGTAGGGTAAGCATTTGCAGATGTCAATTTGCTTATTTACTTTCTTGCTATTAGCGATCTAAGAGTTCATGCTTTAGTCGGTTATAACTCATGATATTTTGGTTTTCTAACTGTGGGGTGTACCAGATCTGATTCAGTTTGTGCAAGCCTGATAGGTGTGCGGATTACCATCTCGAGTGAAAAAGTTGATCTCGGTCGCATATCCTTTACTTTGGATTATATGTTGAAACGAACACATAAGTATTCCTTTCCTGCATCAAAGATCCTTCCAATCTTGCAAGAAAGATTCAAGACTTGAGCAGTTTTTCTTCTCCTTCTTAAAAGTTTAAATCTTTCTCTCTTGGTTACGTCACATTTGAATCAAACTTAGATATGTTTAAAATTTTTATTACATATTCCTTAGCTTGTTCATTTGCTTGATCTAAAGTTCCTCTAAATCGCAATTATCAGCCTAGATCTAGCATTATTTACTTAAAACTTGAACAAGCATAATTTTCCATTTTTTTGCAAGTATTAAGTAGTGTAAATTTTATTGTATTTTTGTACTAATCTACTAATCCATGATCATTTAGCTTGCTTGTTTTCAGTAGGTCGGAGAAAAAAGAGACGAGGCGCTGCCAAAAAATCAAGTTTTTCGCCATCCGGAGCACCCACGATCCATCTACCTTCTCTCTCCTCCATTCTTTTTCTTCCAAGCACTTGTAAAGCCTCTTCTAACCCATTTTTCAAGGGTCAAAAAAGGGTTTTCCCTTTTAAGCATTATTGTAACTAATTTGAATAAAAAGCAAGTGGGATTACGGCTCCCACAACCCCCTTCCCCCATTTGGGGGAAGCCTATATCGCCTAGTGTATGATTGATCTTTGATTTACTGCTTTCTTTTAAAGTTCTAGATTAGTTCAAGGTTCTGCATCTAGTTAGATCTAATTTCTAGTATTTATGTGCTTGCTTTCTTTATAGATCTAACCCAGTCTTGACTTCCCAAGTAAGGCTTCGTCCTGAAAGAGATCCCTGATTGTAGTTTCCTTATATGCCAAATTGATGTACTGCTTAGAATAAATCACAAGGACACAATCTGTCCTTAAAGGGCTGTATAGGTTAGTACTTTTGTTATTTGCTTTCATCAATTTGTCATTTCGGTGTATGCTCTTGTCCATCGCAAGTTCGCCTTGAGCTTTGGGATAATCAAAAGCGGGATTGCGCACTAATTGATTTCTCACATCTACCTAAGCAAACTCACATTAATAAAAGCAAATTCCCCAAAACATTACGGAAATCTGGCATAACGAGCTTGAGAAATAGTGGGCAAATTCTTCAGGGAAAGTGGGAGCAACTAGAAAGCGACCGTGGGGTCCCGTTAGGCTACATCCTTGTTGGTGTAGTGTTGAACACCCCCCTACGACTCCATTTAGCCCACATTTTCCCACGCGGAGCCACTCTTCTCAGAATCCGGACATATTCTCAATACGCCATAGTATATCGAGAATCCTCTTTCCCCTTAACTCACTCATCATTGAATAACTTTAAAACTGACCAAGAACAAATTGCAAAACATTTTCCATTTCTTTGGCAGCAACTATTTGACTCCATTTGGCACTGGTTCATTTACAAAACTTATTTGCTTTCAGTCATATCATGTTATGAATGTTGTATCTTTATGCTGCTGATCTAATTTCTACTTTGCAATATCCTGTCAGTAAATCTTTTCAAACTCCTAACAAAACAATTCATCCACAACTAATAAATAATAAAGAGCCTTAGCAACTCTTTGTTAGGGACTACCCAACTTGGATCTGTTAGGATTGGCCTAAACGGAGGAGTTAGGATCAGGTGACAGCACCTGACTCAAGACTTGCCCCCAAGGACGCACTTAGCAGCTTGAATATTTGTGCTGCGCTAATTCCCCCCAAGTGTGTGAAAGGCAACAACAAGTTCTAAATTTCATGGTAGCTAGTGATATGCTCAAGCCAATAGAGGAGTGCCCCACTGCTTACTTCTATTGATAGCTTGGCATTATCACCAATAGTATTATTATTCTTTTCTTGAACCTCTATCCAACCTCCACTGTCATTAGCAAGCTAGGAAGGGGTTATTCACTTTTAAGCAAGGGAAGTGGCTGATACATAGTAATTTCAATGAAAGCATTTGGCAGATTCCACTAACTTTTTTGTGTCGTAAACTCAAAGCCACACTAGAACAAATTTCATCCTTGAATGCTTTTAACAAGTCATTTTTTATACATGTCCTAACTCGCAACCTAGCCCCTTCGTTACCAAAAACGTGAAGGTAGTTCCAACTTTTTTGTGCAAAAACCATCCAAAAACAAGAAACATGTTGGAAACGCAGCTTTTGTGCATGTTCCTTGTTTCCAAACAAAAAACGCATTCTCAAGAACCAACCTGCATTTCTCAAAAAATGGACATAGAAAAGGCCACAATTTTTTTTAAATAAAAGATAAGATAAGGTAATTTTATTAATGTTCGACAAATGACCAAAAAAGTAGGTCATTGGGACTAAAGTGTACAACCACTATGCATACAATGTGGGAGTGTAAACGGAACTCCTATATAATGATGGAATCAAAACTACGATAATAAAAAGTACAATCAATGGTACAACCTTGTAAACATGTATAAAAACATAACAAAGGCACCATCATGTAGAAACACAAGGATGTCGAGAATGTCTGAGTCTCATAGTCGATGAAGAGGGGGCGAATGAGGCACTGGCTCAGTAACAAGTTCCTCTGGGACGTCCAAGGTGTTTGGATGTATGATCCTGGGGGGGAAGTAGGATAAAGAGATACTCCTAACATCTGAGTACGAACAAAAGAAACTCCAAATAGATCTCTGATTGCATTGTTGGTGCTGGGACGAAATCTAATGGGCGAGAGGCGCCCTGCCTCAAACCTGTCGAAAACTAGACACTGATGCCCTAGGGATATATGGCCCAATGTGCAGCACGGCTTCTTCGAGCCTGTTTCAACAAAATCGATCGACCTCCCAGAGGGGGAGTCTAAGGAGAGACCCAAGGCCTCACCACCCTACTTCTTGAATAAATCTAAACCTCATATTGTCACTTGTTGCTCTGGTCGACTAGATCAACATGAAAGTAAGAGGCGATCCTCCTGTTGATTTCAAGGCTAGGTGGGTGGGGTATGCAGTAGCTGAGATTTGTGACTGAAAAATATCTCTGATGAAGAGGGCTAGGCATCTCTGGTCTTGATACCGGAAGAAAGTAGAAAGAGAATATCTTGAGTCTTTATAGAGGCAATGGTATCGCCCTCTGATCTCATAATATATGGGGCACCTAAAGATGAGGTGCATCTCCATCTCTAGCTCCTGTAGGTGACACAACTGGCAGATCCTATGTGGGAGTCCAAACACAACTCCTATATAATGATGGAATCAGAACTACGATAAAATTTTAAAAAGAGAGAAAAGTACAATCAGTGGGACGACCTCGTAAACATGTATAAAAACATAACCAAGGCACCATCATGTAGAAACATGAGGTTGTCAAGAATGTATGAGTTTGATAGTCGACGACGAGGGGGCCGAATGAGGCACTGACTAAGTAACAGGTTCCTCTAGGACATCCAAGGTGTCTAGCTGTGTGATCCTGGGGGGAATTAGGATCGAGAGAAAAACCTACAAACTAGAAAAAGAAATAAAGAAACATTGCATCCCTCTGACACATTTGAGCTTGTAAGATCATTTGAGAGTTATTAAGAGCTACTAAGAGCGTTTTGTGAGAGCTAATAAAGTTTGTGAGAGCATTGGAGAGCTTGGAGCATTGACAGCACTAAGAGCTTAGAACTTGGAGAGCATCAAACCTTGCACTTGGAGAGCATCAAACCTTGTGTTACCACTAGATCATGCAAGGTGTTAGAGATAATGGAGCATTGTCACACTTATTGATGCATAATCCTTCATTAAGGTTACTCTTGATGCATACTGAAATTTCCCTAGGCATATTTGCATATTTGGAGGAATAATCTATCATATTGGCAATCTTGTATGCAATTTTTTTCGAGAGGTTTCTCCTCTGCTGGCACAATGGAACAGTAGATGAGATTGAGCAGCTTGCTAAAGAATATGATGCTCTCATCCTTAGAGTCCATATTGAGCTTGAAGAAGAGATCCATGAAGAAAATATCAATGAAGATCTGATTGATGAAACAGTACAAGGACTCTTAGTTGAAGACATTACTGAAGAGCTTCCTAAGGTTCTTGAAGTAAAGAAAAATGAAGATCCAAAGCTACCGCATATCTATGTCACTGAAATTATTCCTGAACCACTCCATACTGAAGATTTGAACTTGCCTCAAGTTCAAAATGTGATTGATGCAAATCAGCTCGAGCAGCCTTATGATGGAGGTCTGTATGTGAGCCCTTATCAATCAATGGATAGAAGTTTCTTCTGCACAGTTTGATTCTTCCTGGTATAACCTCTTTTTGCCTAACATTCTGATGTTACAGTTCAGCTTTATTCATGAGCAGATTGCAAGGCATAGTTATCTTATGAGGAATGTATTTTTGTTTCTTTCACTAACCAAGCTCAGAAAAAGAAAACTTGGCATAGATAAGATGCTGGAATGGCTCAATTACTTATATGCATACACTTGACATGCGCTAGATTCATGTTAAGTTAGTGTAGGTAGGAAGAAATAAGATCTTGCATGAGCATTTAAATTTTCAGTCTGTTCTTTTCTGTTTTGTAATAAAGTGTGGGATATGAATGAAGCCATCCCATCACATTTTACTTTCAGTTTGGGTCTGCTGATACCCAGAGAATGCTAAGGTTCTCGCATGCTCTCTCTGAGAGCACGCGTCCCCCATGGAGCCAAATGTTATCTCTCTAAATGCATCTGCATTTTGAGTGGTTAAGACACTGTTTACAACAATAGTCTGAATAACATTGTTGGGCGTGAAGGAAATGAATGTAAGAGGCAGTCTGAATAATGTTGTTGGGTTTGAAGGAAATGAATGTAAGAGTGTTGGAGAGGGAAATGAGAAAGAGTGTAAAAGACGTTGAACAAGCAGTTAATGGGAGTAAACTTTTGACAGATTGCAAAACAGTCGATCCGGTGAAAGAATGCTGCAACCTAGTTTGTCAGCCTGCCATCTCAGAGGCTGCAAGAAGACTTGCTTTGAAGGTGCCTGGGATATTTAGTCCAGATGATGTGAGAGTGTCACCTGTTCAACAATCTGTAGTGGATGATTGTGCGAGGGTTGTCCTTAGATGGCTAGCAAGCCAGCTTACCTTGGACAAGGCCAAAGCAGTTCTCAGAGTGCTTTTCAATTGCAATGTGAACAGAGTCTGTCCTTTTATTTTTCCCGACCCTTCAGAGGTGGCAAGAAACTGTGCTAACACAGTTACAAATGCGACAAAATGTTGCATTGGACAATTATATCTCTGGAGTTCAACAACAAAGCCTTATCACAAATTTGCAAGGTTTAAATTGTGTTGCCTCTCTTGGTATGATGCTTCAAAGAAGGAGTATTACAGAGAATGTGTACAATCTTTGCCATGTAAATCTGAAGGACTTCTCTCTTCAAGACACTACTGCTTCTTCTTCCAATCGAATTACTATTAGAAACAGCTCGTGATCCATCTGAGGCATGTGACATGTGCAATGGCCCTTTTTAATCTCCAAGGTTGGTTTGGGATGAAGGCACAAGTCTTAGGGTGAAGGCTACTATCAGAAAGGAGGTAGAAAATGTGCAGATGTTAGCAGCAAATGAAGGAAAAGCGACCTGTGTTTTTACAATAGGTTCTTATTGCAACTTTCAATTATGAGAGGAAATCCCTGTACAAAGATAGTAAAGAACAAGATTATGCAGAGATTTTGATGACTATGATTGCCACAGAAAGATCAATCCTTCACTTGAGCAGTGCCTAGAAGAGGAAAGAAGAACAGCTGGGTCAAATAGAGAAGGAATGTAGATTAATATTATGTATGATGAGTTTACAGCTGGCCATGATTTCACTGTCGAAAAATTTACTCTTCTCTAAGGGTCGTGTTATCCAACTTTTTGTACCATAGTTGGGTTACCTGAGGAGCTGCCAGTTGATAGACTTGTTCAAAGTCTGATTCCAGTGTATCAGTTGATCCGTCTAATTGTCTAGCCAATATTGGCTAGTCACTTTTTTATTTGAATAATTTTGACCATGGCCCCGTGGGGTTGTAATAAAATGTGTTAGTAGGATATTTTTGAGTGGTTCGGTCTCCTGAGACATAGAATCTCAAATAGGGTATTCCAGGGAGTTTTTTGCCCTTGACAATTATGCTTTGCCTTCAGCCGAGTATAATTGATGAGGTTTTCTCTCGCTTCCTCCAAAGCTGGAATGTCTGATGTTGAATTCTGGGCCTTGGGGGGTTATTAGAGCCCAACTGAGTGTTATAAGCCTACTAGACATTATTTAGATAGATCATGGTCATGTCCTTAGTCATCTGGACACAAAAAAAATTCGAAAAAATCTTTTTCGAACAGTGAAAAATTATTTTTTAATTTTTTTGTTTTTAATTACTTTTCCTAAGTTTTTTGGGTTAATTTTTACATAAATTAAATGGAAAAAACCCGTTCGTGGTAAGTCGGTCATCCGGACTCCGAATTCAGTGATTAATGGCTCTAACCTTAAGCCAAAAATCATTCTTGATCAACCAGCCAGTCAGAACCAACTTTTAGATCAACGATCGGACACATAATGCCTTTTTACTCAAAAAAGTTAGTGTTGAGTAAAGAAATGAATTTTTATTAAAAAATGATTATTTTGGAGAAAAATAAAACTCTCCAAATTAATCCAAATTCAGTAAAATAAAAGGCTAAATGACATCTCATGGAGCACTTTTGATGATTAGAGTTATCATCACTCGGCTTCAGTCATCATTAAGAGAGCAATTAATTTATTATCAGTTATCAGACATGTCATCTCCAGCTAAAGATGAGATGGAGAGCTCTCATTGGTCCGATGATTTGATCGAGGTGAAGACTGAAGCTTACACCATTAGTAGGCTTTCCAAACCTAACAAAGTAGGTTTCAAAACCTAGCAGGCAGCTTTCCCATGCAGCAGGGTGCCTCCTTCAGCAGCTCATGCCCCTCTCTCTCCTGAGAGAGCCTTCCACACGTGTGGGCTCATTTGTGCGTGGATTTCAGTGTTTAGGGTTGGAGTGGGGGTGCCTTGCCTGGGTGGAGGCCTCCCCTCACTCCCGGTTCTCCGTTTTAGGTTTGGACCTCTGTTTGGTGGCTAGGCTGGTTAGGGTTTGAGGTTTGGTTTTAGGGTTTTAGCACTCTCTCATTGTGTAAATAGAGGCTCTTTCAGCTCTATCAGGGTGGATGATTGATGTAAAGAACCTCTGGTAAAATATTGTAATTTGGTAAAATATTATAATGCTTGTTGCTCTTATGCAACCTATTTTGTAATAAAGAAAAGCTTTGGAGGCTCATGCTGTGTGGATCCTGGGTGCATATGTTCCTGCTAATGAGGTGAAATTGTTCTAGTTTCTTTACTTTTGATAATGTGTGGGTATTAATACATGCTTTAGAGGGCTTCTATAAGCACGTAGGAATAGGTATTTGTAGCTTTAAGTTACCTGTTTATTTCATTTACTTTCAAAACCCTCAAAGAGCATTGTTTTATTCAGCTGTAATTCATGCTTTTGAGATTTGATTAGTAAATAATACATGTTTTAACCCCCATGTTGCCAAGTGTATAAGATTGTTTTGCAGATCACTTCATTGTACCAAGTAAGAGGCTGAGCTAAGTTGCATCTACTCTTCTTGGAGCAAAGCATATGTCCCTAGCAGCTACATGCCATTGGGATCCAAAGTGATTTCAGGGATTCAAGATCCAAGTGGTTCATCTTCTTCATTCACCCTAAAGTCAAATTTTCTCATTATTTTACTTTATGTTGCAAGTAGTATCTTGATCTATAAAGTAAATCTTTTGCATCTACTTGCTTCCATTTATAGATCTAGGAAGTGTTCTGTATCTTAGATCTAGTTGGTATTTAAAGCAGCACAAGGTTCATATATTTTGTTCAAATGCTAAGTGTATTTTTGTAGTATATTCTATTGTTTAACCCATCATTTTGCAGGTAAATAGTTCGCTAGTTTTTTCTCTCTCCATGACAGGTTAAGCGAGAAAACTTGCAAAAAACTAAGGAATTAAGCTGCAAAAAAAACTTCCCATTGTTCCTCTTCTTAATCCCTATTCTACCGGTAGCTTCGCTTTGTTTATTTTACCCCTCCTTCATCGCTGCCCTGTTAGTACCTTTTTTTTACCATCCATTTTCTCTTTTTTGGACAGCCTTAGTGTGCCCTAGCTTTCTTCCATTTTTTGCCTCTTTTTGCCCTAGTTTTTGGGCTTCCTTTAACCTTGTTTTTGGCCATTTCTTTTACTTTTTGTTTGCTGTCCTGTTTTGCCTTTTCATGACAGCCACTTATTTCCTCCTTCGTTGTCCCGTTTTCTTTTTTTATGACAGCCATTTATTTCCTCTTTCGCAGCCCCGTTTTCTTCAATTTTGTTCATTCCTTAGTTTTTTAGTTGGCTGCCCTATTCTCCTCTTTCTTTGGTTTTGATTCTTGCTTAATTTGTTTGCCTTCCTTCTCTCATCTTCTATTGTTTCAGCCCTCTTTCCTTCTGTTCTTTTTTACTCTCTTCAAACTTCTTCCCTTTTCCCTTTTCAAAGTTTAATAAAAGATCTTTGTTTGAGTGGGATTTTTAAGTCCCCACTCTCTTCCTCCCCCATTTGGGGAGGTTTGTGTTGTGTGCATGTTTTGATTAGTGCTGGTTTTCATCATTCATTACATCTCATGCTTAGATCATTAATTGTTAATTCATTATTGCTAAGTTGATTATTCAGTTTAATTGTTCATCTTTCTAAGTTAATCAACTACTTAAATCTCTTGAATCTCACCATAAGGTGGATCAAGAGTGCTCTCTATCGGAGAGTCTAAGCAACTAATATCATCTTGTGCTTGTTTAATCAATTAATAATCCATAAGTAAGACTCTTGAACTTGCAAAAACACAAGTCAAGAGCATTCTCTACCGGAGAACACTTTAGATTTCCATAATCCCTGCATCAACTTCATATAGATTAGCTAAGTCTCTTGAACCACGGTCATAAGACGAGGTCAAGAGCGCTCTCTGTCGGAGAGTTTTAACTAATTAACTTAATAAAATTCACAACTCACACCCCTTTAATTAATTAACCCCCTTCCCTCCTTGCCAAAGTATGCTCTGACCGATCTTAGATCGGAATACTCACAAACGGCACTAGATCTCTAAACCCCACAAGAGGAACCTAACTAAAACATTTCCCCATAACCAACGCACCGGCGTTGTTCGATAAATACTGAGGCATGTGGGAAAATTCCAAGTGTAGGTGCTGGGTTACCTAATCTGGGCACTGGTAGTTAAGTTATTGAACACTTACCTTTGACCCCAGACAGGTCCGCCATGTCTCCGAACGGAGCCACTGAAAGTATTACTGGTTAGGACATCCAGCTACCATAAGTGAAGATCACAAATAAAAACTCTTAAAACTTACCAAGAGTACTTGCAAAACCTAACATTCACTGGCATCTTTTGGGATTCACATATTTACACTTGAAGCATCTCTGGTAAGTGGACTCCATAGGCACTGGTCCTATCTTTTACGCATTGTTGATAATCTGGGCCATTTGTCCATCGAATGTTTGATTATAAATCATATCTATGAATGCTTTATCTATTTCGTGAAGTTCTCAAATATTTGTCTATCTTTCAATTCCGGTGATAGCAACGTGGATTGCTTTGTCTTGTGTTAAATTCATCACATTAATCATCTTAAATCACAATAACTCCTAAATAACACCCATCCGCATCCGAAACATCTAAAAATTAACTTAAGCATTGAGCCATAGAAAACTCTTTGTAGACTACCCCCCTTGGCTTCGTTAGGAGTTAGCCTAAATGGAGGAGCTAGGAGTAGGTGACAGTACCTAACTTTGTGCTTGCCCCCAAGGTCACACCTCTCCCACTTTCTCAAGTGAGGAGACAGCTTTCAGAAGATTTCTGCTGCTGGTGTGCAATCGACGGACAACATCTTTTGGCGCCATTGCCGGGGACAAATCTTTTTGTTCCTGGACGACCTTTGTTTCTTTTAGTTTTTTACCTTTTTATCCTTTTTGGTAGATTTTTAGTCCAATCATTCTCTGAAATTAGACTCAAGTCCACCTGGCGACTCCACTGTCAGTTAACACCTCAAAGTATTCTACTAGAAGAAACTCTGTAGGTTTGGTCGATTTCATCCCCGACCCCGAAAAGGTCTTAAGGAGGAGATTAAACAAACTATCTTCTCGCAGGATCCTTGCAGAACTTGGATCTGAGTCTGTTTCAAACATCCATTTTTTATTTCCAGAAAACTTAGAAAATTTGCAAAATAATAATTGTTTTCTTAATCCAATGGGTGAGTTTTTTACTCAACTTAACTTTGCTCAGATAGTAGGTCATCCTCATGATATCCTTGACAAGGCTATCGACAAGCTTACGACATATAATGGCAGTGATGCCTCCCTCTTTGCTGAGCAGCATATCAGGAATTTCACCAGACACTGGTGCCCATGTCAGGGATACTGACAGGCATGAAGATGTTTACATGACCTTGTTTGCCTTGTCTTTGGATGGCAAGGCTAGCAACTGGTACGATAATTTGCCGGACAATTCTTTCGCCACCTTAGCAGACTTCAAGGTTGCTTTCCTTGGAAAGTTTGGCAGCAGAAAGGAGCCTAGACATCTAGTAGCGGCTTTGACCAGCATAAAAAAGTCCAAAACTGAAACAATGGACGAATTCAACAACAGGTTCACTGAATTAGCAAATTCCATCCCTGCCACTTACTCTCCTCCGGCAGCTTCTGTTTTGGACTATTACATCGAAGCTTTGAGTGGTAAAATCCAATACCAAATTAGAGACAAGGAGCCGGCTACTTTACTTCTAGCTCAGGGTTTGGCTGTAAAAATTGATAAGAATATGTAGTCATCTAGTGAGTCTAACCTCCACGGCTATTCAAGGTCTTCCACCCCTTTGAAAATCAGTGAACCAAAAGACAAGGATCCTTTATTAGCTATGAAGGATGCCTATGAAAAACAAATGATTGAGATGAAGAAAAATATGGAGGAGGCAGAGCAGAAACACTTAGCACAGTTAAAAGAAATTCAAAATAGGGTGATCACAATGGAAAGAACTCAAACTCACTCCACTCCTAGAACCTTTCCTGCCAAGCCAACTTGGCAAAGAAAGCCTCCCAACCATGAGCAGAGACCTCTCCATCAGCTAGATGGTTGCTAACATGGTTGAGCAGTATAAGCCATTTTGCAGGGCATGTGAAGACCTTCATGAAGAATCTTCTTGTTATTATGAATGCTATGTTCAGGAGCATGGTCTTCTAGAGGGTTGTGGTCCTAAAGCATCATCAAGCGAGCCTGAGTACATAAACTGTGTAGATGACATGCATGATATTTCCGAAGAAAGTTGGAAAGAGAAAACAATATTCAAGAGAGCATGAATGCATTAACACAGTTGGACAGCTCCATCCTGTCACCATAGAAACCCGGGGTCAAGTTGAAGATTATAGTCAACACTTGCATGATCTCACTAAAAACTTTAGCACTAATCCTACTAATGAGCATAATGATGATAGTTTGGAAGGTTTACTACCTTGTGACCTTTTTTCTGAAGAAGATGACTATGATCATAAGGAGGGATATAGAATCAGATGTGATACAAGTGAGAAAGAATCCCTTACATCTGAGATGGATGATAACTTTGTGACTTCAATTAAAAATCCAATCTTAGATGTTTCATGTGATGAGATTCCTCCATGCACTCCACCAGATGACAAATATTTGGAAAATTGGGTCCTTTGTGATATCTTTAAAACCCAGCTTTTTGAAGAAGATGGTTTTGAGCAAAATGAGAAGTACAGACATGGACTTGATACCAGTGATGAGGCATCTCTCATATCTGACATAGATGGTGATGATGACTATTGGACTTTTATTGAAAATCCAACCTATGATACCTGTTGCCCACCTATTTCGACTAGGTGGCAACTCCATGTACAGGAAGATGTACATAATTGTACAAGTTGTACCTTGGAAAATCTGAGGATTTTTCACTCCTGCAGGGCTATTGCCCCTTTGTAAAACGAAATGCCCGCTCCCCTGCGTGGGAAAATTAATGTAATTTTGTATGCTAGTGTGGGTCATATGGTACAAATGCCACACCATGGAACTGGTTGTTAGGGAAGTCCCCTCATCGAGTGTTTTTCCCTTTCCAATTGATCTTGTTGCGTAAACGAGTTTAATCGGTTTGGTTTTCACTCAAAATCCTCCAAAGTGGTGACGGGCGTTCTACCAATCAAGTCCATGAGGTGGCTAAGGATTCAAAGTGTGATTCATGACCATGCTAGGCATCTGTATAGAGTCTTGCGGAGTTTCGTTGTGTTGTTGTATTTTTATTTATTTTTTCTGGTTAATTATTTTCACCCCATGGTGATTAATTAACTCAGTTTTTGATGTAATAATGTAATTGCTCAAGCATGGCATTTTGTAGTAGGGGCTATGAATGCAAAGTTAATTGCTATGAAACCCCCTAGGCCACTGCTTCGAGTCCCATGTCATTTTGATGAGTGGTTAAGGAGATAGACCATTTTATCTAAGCAAGGTCTATTTTTCCTAGGGAATTAATTAATTTCCCTAAGTCAAAATTCACATGTTTTGATTTTGAAGTAAAAAATCAAGAAGTGCCATGGTAAGTTGGTTTGGGGGTTCCTAAGCCTAGGAAAACTTATTCCAAAGTTTTTCACCCCCCCCATGGCCAAGATATAATTTTTTTCAAGTTATTTTAATTTTCCTAAGTCAATTTTAGGAAAATTTAAAAATTAAATTGAAAATTTTTAAATCTAAGGTGAATTTTTATTTTTAGCCTAAGTCTAAGGTTAAAATTATATTTTTGAAAAGGCAAAGGCTAGTACCTAGTTCTAAAGTCAAAAGCATGTAAAAAAACCTCTACCATTTATAGTGGGGGCGCTAATGTTAAAACCCTCACAAAATTTGGAAGAGGGCGCAAGCATGAAGGATCTCCACTATATTTAATGGGCATCCAATCCATAGTGGAAGCGCTACCATATGTGGGCGTCAAGGCTAAATATAGAGGGCGTTACCATTTTGAAGACTCCACCAAATAATAGTGGAAGGCGTCTACCTTAAAAGGGCCACGTTTTTTTTAAAGGGGCGCTAATGCATATACTGGGGCATCAATTAAGAGGGCACCCACACTATATTATGGAGGGCGCATGCTAAAATGGAGGCACCACCATTTAAAAAGGGGCGCTAGTCACTATTTTGGAGGCGCTACTATATTGGAGATCCACCAAATTAAAGGAGGAGCGCTCCCTATTTTAGTGAAGGCGCTATCACATAGAGGATGCCAAGCCATTTTAGAGGAGGGCGCTATTTTGATAGAGTCAAGGCCACCAAATCTAGAGGGGGGGGCCTATGCTATTGGGCCCACTCTATTTCTATTTTATTTAAAACCTAAAGGCAAGATCTATGGTGGATTTTTAGTCAAAGACCTAGATCCAAAGGTGGATATTGTTAAGACATGGATTAAGCTTCTAAGCCGTTGATTAAAAATTAATCCAAGGGTGTGGATTAATTGAGAAGGATGGAAAGCCAAATACCTAGATCTAATGGTGGAGATTAAACCCTAGATCTAGATCTAATCTCAACCATTTATCTTCAAAGGGTTGGGGTTTGCCTCAACTATATAATGAGGGTCTCACTCCCTCATTAATCATGATCTCGTATGCTATTGTTATGCTGTCGGAAATTTCTTCTTACTATCTATCATCTTGCTATACTTTGTATTGAAGCTTTGCCCTGGTTGGGCCATTTAATAAAAATTTCTTTGGAGGGACACTATGCTGCAAATTCTTTGATGATCCAAATACTTGTGAGGTAATCTGTATATTTTTTTAGTTTGCATTTTATATTATTCTAGTTAGCTCTCCACAAAGTGTTTTGTGGAGAGATTAGAGAGTAAAGTGTTTTTGCTTTCTTTTGTGAATGATCTAACGTCTTCTTCAAAGTATTTTGCAGGAACTGTTAGATATTCATCACTAGGATTACTAATTTTTTGCAGACATAGATTTATTTGCAGGTTGTCCAAGCAAGGAGATCTCTCCAAAAATCTCATTCCGGCAATTTTTAAATTCGGCCATCTACTTTCAGCCTTCCTGAAAAGGGATTTTATTCACTGTATAGTGAATATAACCCTTGTTTTAGCGCCCCAACCTATTATATATTAGTTAGGGCCTATACTTCTGCTGTTTAAACACTGTTTAGGTGGCTGGAAACTCATTTTCCAGCCCTCTAAATCTCTTATTTCTGCAATATTTCACATTCAGATTTTTTATGTAAATTTGTAAATTTTTGTACTAATGTTTTAACAACAAATTTTTAATGTTTTCTGTGATTTCCAGCAAAGAATAGCTTGCTGGTTTATGACAGGTTATGCACAAGTGAAGGAGATTTGATGCCCGAATAGGCCCAGGATTCCCTCAACCTTCAAACGGTTCAAAAGGGGTTCAAACCCTCAACTCTCTCTCTCAAATTTTTCTGATTTATTGTAAACCCCAACGAGAGTCTCTTGGGGTATTCTGTAAAGTTTTGTAACCATTTGTAATCCATAAGTAGATAGATTAGGAAGTAAAGTAGGAAGTAGGATAATAGTTGTTTCATATTTCTGTTTATGCAAATTTCATTTTTGTTTAAAAGTAATCATACAACCCATTAAGCCTGTGTATCCTCTATCCGCTTGTCATCTCCCTTTAGGGACTTCAAGTTGGATATGAAAAACAGGGGAAGTGGGGGCTTAGGTAATTAAATAGCTTTCTTTCTTGTACTACAATCAAACATTTTATTTTCCAAGTCCAAGATCAAATACCGGCACCTCCCATAAGGGATACAGTTTGGTTGATCTTGTTGATCACTTTAAAATAAAGCTTGCATGCTAATCACCCAGATAAAATTTAATCTTAAAACTTACCAACAACAACTTCTCACATCCTGCTCCTCTACTCGGTTATCACCCTTCGGGGTACTCCGAGATACGACCAGGGGACAGGGAAGTCTTAGTTTAATAGGCATCCATCTAGCCCTTTTTTCTGTCAACTAAAAACAGTGACCTCAGGAAGCTAGAAGGGGTAGTAGACCGTGGGTGGTCTCTAGGCGCTTCGACGTCCTCCTTGTTGAGCACCGGGGCATTGGGGATTGACCTGTGAGCTACGGGTGGGCTTTGTTCCCACTTTGTTGAGCGCAACAGCAGTCTTTCTTTGACTGGAGAAGTTGTAGATCGGGGTAGTCACACCACCGATTCTAAAACTTAATCCAAGAAGAAAAACTTTAATAAAATCAACTAAAATAAACCAAGAGACATTTCAAAACCGGTTCTACAACACTCTTCTGTTTCAAGCACTCTTTCATTCCAACATTGCACTACGATTTTTACTTCCAGCACTTTACTTTTCAGTTACATCTATTTACTTTCGATCTTGCAAATGGTCTTGTGGTGAACTTTTAACTGCTTAACGTCTTTTCATACTTTTAGTTTACTGCTGGTAATCTTCACTCATAGCATTTTTCTGCCATTTTGTAAATCTGATTCATTGTCCATATTGGTAAATCATCTACACAATTGTTTAATGTTTTATTTCCTTACTGTT
>LPNX011077403.1:29365-45408 GCA_001517045.1 Pseudotsuga menziesii | reverse complement strand
ATATATATATATATATATATATAAACCCAAACACTAAATCTATCTCTCTCTCTAAACCCCTTCTATCTCTCTATATTTCTCCCTCTAAATCGATAACCTCCATGCTCTTTCCCTCTATCTCCCTCTTTCCAAGCCCCTAACCCTCAATTTCACTTTCTATTTCTCCCTATATAAGATTCTCTATCAATTTATCTTTCTATTTCTAATATATATACCCGTAACTTCCAATCTCTCTCTCTCTCTCTAAACCACTAACCCCCAATCTCTCTCTCTCTATATCCTTAAACAAATAAATCCCAAGATATCTCCCTCTTTTTGACTCTCTAAACCCCTTACCCGATCTCTCTCTCTCTCTCTCTCAAAACCCCTAATGACCAATCTCTCTTCCCATCTCTCCTTTTCTCTCTCTCTAAACCGCTAACCATAAATCTTATTCTCTCTCTCTAAACCCTTACCCCCTCCCTCTGTGTCTCTCTTCCTCCATATCTCTCCTTATTGATACCTAACCTCAAATCTTTCTTTAAACCCTTAACCCTCATTCTATCTGTATCTATCTAAGCCCCTAACCACCAATCTCTTTGTCTCTCTCTTTTTTCCTTTCTCCCTCTAAATCCCTACCCCAAATACATCTCTATATTTCTCTCTCTAAACCAATAACCTCTATCTCTCTCTCAACCCCTATCCCTCAATATCTCTCATTTTATTTCTACTTCTCTCTAAACTTCTAACCCCCAAACTCTCTCCCTCTCTCTACATTTCTCTCTTAGAACCCATAACCTCCAACTCCTCTCTCTCTCTCTCAACCCTTATCCCTTACTCTCTCTCATTTTATTTTTACTTCTCTCTAAATTCCTAAACCCAAAATCTCTCTCTCTCTCTATCTATCTATCTATCTCTCCTCCCCTCTTTAAACCCTTAACCTCCAATCTCTCTCTCTCTCTCTAAATACTTAGCCCCAAATATCTCTCTCTCTCTAAACCACTACCACCAAATATCTCTCTATCTAACTAACTATAGCCCTAACTCTGAATCTCTCTCTCTCTCTCCCTCTCTAAACACTTAAACCATAATCATCCACTCTCTCTCACTCTAAATTTCTAACACATAATTTCTTTCTCTCTCTCTCTCTCTCTCTCTCTCTCAATTCCTAATTTCCAACATCTCTTTCTCTCTAAAACCCTAACCCTCAATATATATATATAAACAACTAAAACCCAATCTCCCTCCCTCTCTCTCTCTCTCTCACTCTCTAAACCTTTAAACCTCTCTCTCTCTCTCTCTCTCTCTCTCTCTCTCTCTTAAAACCCCTAACCACCAATCTCTCTTCCCTCCTCTCTCCTTTTCTCTCTCTAAACCCATAACCATAAATCGTGTTTTCTCTCTCTAAACCATAAACCCCTCCATCGTTGTCTCTCTCCCTCCTTCTCTCTCCTTCTTAACCCCTAACCTCAAATATCTCTTTAAACCCTTAACCCTCATTCTATCTCTATCTATATAAGCCCCTAACCACTAATCTCTTTATCTCTCTCTTTTTTCCTTTCTCCCTCTAAATCTCAACCCCAAATCCATCTCTATATTTCTCTCTCTAAACCAATAACCTCCAACCTCTATCTCTGTCTCAACCCATATCCCTCAATATCTCTCATTTTATTTCTACTTCACTCTAAACGCCTAACCCCCAAACTCTCTTTCTCTCTCTCTCTCTCTAAATACCTAAACCTAAATCTTTTTCTCTCTTTTTCTAAACCACTACCACCCAATCTCTCTCTCTCTCTCTCTAAAATCAGATCCCCCAATTTCTCTCTCTCTATGTCTTTAAAACCATATCCCCCAATCTCTCTCTCTCTAACAAACTATACCCCTCACTACCAATCTCTCTCTCTCTCTAAACACTTAACTCCTAATCCTCCACTCTCGCTCATTCTAAATTCACAATACTTAGTTTCTCTCTCTCTCAATTCCTAAATTCCAACATCTCTCTCTATCTAAACCCCTAACCCCCAATAAATATCTCTTTCTAAGAAACTAAACCCCAATCTCTCTCTCTCTTTCTCTCTCTCTCTCAAAACCCCTAACCACCAATCTCTCTCTCTCTATCTCTGTCTCTCTAACCTCCAATCTCTCTCTATATATATATCTAAAGCCCAATATCTCTATCTCCCTCTCTCTAATATCCTAAATTGAATAATATCTCTCTCTCACTCTCTCTAAACCTCTAATGCACATTATCTTTCTCTTTGAACCTCGAACCTTTAATATCTCTATCTATCTCTTTCTCCCTCTAAATTATTAACCTCCATTCTCTCTCTCTTGATCTCTCTCTAAATCCCTAGCATCAAATATTTCTCTCTCTCTCTCTAAAACCATAACCCACAATCTCTCTCTCTCTTCCCTTCTTTCTAAATGCCTCTCTAAACCCCTAATCTCCAATTTTTCTCTCTCTAACCATAATCTCTCTCTCTATCATTCTATCTATCTTTTTAAACTCATAACCACCAATTTCTCTCTCTCTCTCTCTCTCTCTCTCTCTAAACACCTAACCCCAATCTCTCTCTCTCTCTAAACACCTGACTCGAATCTCTCTCTCTCTCTCTAAACCCTTAAACCTGAATATCTCTCTCTAAACCACTAACCCCCAATATTTCTCTATATACTTATCTCTCTCTAAACCCTTAACTCACCATCTCACCCTTCCTCTTTATCTCTATGTATCTAAATCATTGAGCCCCAATCTCTCTCTCTCTCTAAACCCCTAACCCCCTCTCTCTTACTTTCTTGCTATGATTCTAAACCCATCACCCTCTCTCTCTCTCTCTCTCTCTCTCTCTCTCTCTACCCAAACCCATAACCCCTAGTCGCTAATATCTCTCTCTAAATACTTAACCCACAATCTCTTTCCTTCTATTTATGTCTCTCTGTCTCTAAACCCCTAAACACCAATCCCTCTCTCTAAAGGATTGACCCCAATCTCTCTCTCTCTCCCTCTCTCTCTCTCTCTCTCTCTGGCCCCCCCTCGCTCTCTCTCCCCCCCTCCCTCTCTCTCTCTAAACCATTAACTAATAAATCCCTCTCTCTCTCTCTAACCCCTAATCTCTCTCTGTCTTTGTCTCTCTCTCTCTCCATTTCTCTCTCTCTCTCTAATCCATTATCCCCTAACCCACAATACATATTTACCTCTCTAAACCCCTAACAATAAATATGTATCTCTTTCTTTGTCTAAACAACTAACTACTGGTTCCTCTCTCTCTCTCTCTCTCTCTCTCTCTCTAAACCCCTAATCACCAATAGTTGTCTTTATATTTCTCTCTCTCTCTCTCTCTCTCTCTCTGTATAAACTATTAACCATCAATATCTGTCCCCCTTTCTCTCTCTAAACTATTAGGGCTTTTATATATATATAAGCCCTAACACTGAATCTCTATCTCTCTCTCTCTAATCCATTATTCCCTAACCTGCAATACATATTTACCTCTCTAAACCCCTAACAATAAATATATATCTCTTTGCTTGTCTAAACAACTAACTACTGGTTCCTCTTTCTCTCTCTCTGTCTAAATCCCTAAGCCCCACTCTCTCTCTCTTTCTCTCTCTAAACCCCTAATCGCCAATATTTGTCTTTATATTTCTCTTTCTCTCTAAATTATTAACCCTCAATAGCTCTCCCCCTTTCTCTCTCTCTCTCTCTCTCTCTATATATATATATATATAAAATCCCTAACGCTGAATCGCTCTACTTCAAGGGATAGTTTCCTTGTTGATTCTACTCTTAGTCATTGTAATGTCCCTAAAAATTGAAAAAAAAATAAAAAATTATTAGGCAAATTAAACACAACCTTTTCCAAACATTATTAAACTTGCGGAATGTGTCGTGCTTTATCATACTGTTGAATTGTTGTAAGTTGTTCTTACGTCTTACTTCCTTACTTCAGTAGTGATTATTACTCTGTTTACTATTTGTGCTTATGATGTTGTAATGTTGATTACTATGTGATTCTTATGATTACGCTTTGTTGTGTATGTTAGATGCTTTGATTATGTACTTCATTATTATTTTACATGTGCTTACGTTGTATCCCTAGCTCTAACTTAAATTTGTCTCTGGAACCAAAGTGGGTGGAGTGGCAGGACTAATTCTCGCATGTAACTACGTGAGAGGTAAAAGTTTCTACTTGTCTAGCAGGCTTACATAGTTCTTTTGAACTAAAGCACTTTTAACTTGGTTACATGGAGGTGTTCTTAGCGACGGTAAACTTGTTAAGGAAAACTAAACACTTGATGACTCGTACTTACGCTCGCAGTTAGTGACACCTACTGATTGTTTATTTTTGTTCTTTACAGACTTGTAGTATTGACAAGGTCAATACCACACCTATCATTTCATGATACAAACTCACTAATTTAATGGCACTTATTATTCTTGGTGTAATTGCTATCAATTGTTAATACCCTAGCCTAGTTGCATTACCGGTTTATTTTACGATAAGTAATTAACTTATACCTTTGTTTTATTCTTTTAAACGTTCATAGCTCTTCGTTAAACAAAGGATGAACCTTGGATTTTATAATTAAAACATGCCATGGCATATTCCATGTGACATGGTCCTAAGCTTAATACCAAAATAGTTTGTATAAGCATGGTCCTAAGGTTTAAAATCTAAGGTAAGCGATACATATGTTAATGCCGACCTTGTATTAACTTGGGGTGGCGAATATATGATATTGTTTATACCATGCATAAGGGGTTTATGACTTTGCAATGAAAAATGGAGGCATTTGATTTGTAACGTAGGAAAACTATAGCGTAGTGGGTTTGGGTTTTGATAATGGGCAACAGACTAGCGCCATTAATGCGTGTTGGAGTGTGTGGCAGCTCAAGCGTAGGGCTTGGCTCATGATGGGGTTTGGTCATTACTTAGTTTCCTTGTTTTCCCTTCTTGCCTCTGTACAACGTGGTGAAGGTGACCTTCAGGATAGCAGAGGTAAGATTTCGTTGGGTTTCACAGCATTATTTGATGGTTTGTAGCTTAGCCACAATTTCCATACTTCTCATCCATCTTGTTGCTGGTGGTTGCAGGTGACAGTGCCGGCGAGGAGCAACATAGGTCAGAGCTTCGAAAGCAGTTCATGGGTGATGCCATAACATGCACGGTAAGCCTGTTAAGCAAGCCTGCACTTGTCACCTCTCGGCTTTATGGGTGGGACTGTGTTTCATCTCATCGCTGGTTGGGGTTTCATGTGGGGTTTTCGATTTTCCTTCAGGCCTGGGTTTACAAAGATTTGGGTTTGCAATTAATATGATACTATTGGCAACAAAAATGGGAGCCTTGGTACATTTGACCGGCTCTATGTGTAAATTACAAATCGTGTTTTGTTCTATTAACAAGCCAGGGCAGCACCATTGCTTGCAATGGTGCCATGGCCAATGGAATTTGATTGTGTAAACTCGATTATGGTTTTTATAAGACTATTTATAAGTGTATATTGCATTTGATTTCAATGGTTATTTATGCTAGGTTTTATATGGCATTCGCCTTCATGGCTGGTCTGTGTATATTCGCTTCCATTATTTGTCTTAGATGTAAGAAAGTAAATAATGACAGCGTATGGTTTGGGTCCATGCTATGAATGGCATGAGCATTCTCTATGGCAGCTGTGATAGCTTGGATGGGTGCATACTTACTGTTTTATTTATTTATGTGTAAATGGCAAGTAATATGGCCGTGGGTGTAAAAAAACCTTCATTGGAAATCCTTATTGTAAGTTATTTGTTGACAGGGTTTCCACACATTTGAAAAGGTTTAGTTTAGTTAACTATCTAGTTATTTATGGGGTCGAGGCCGTTTTTACAACATGTGTGCAAAAAGTGAGGGCCTCACGACTTCTCTGTAGCAAATTTATGTTATTGTTACAACTCGCATACACACTGTATATAACGTGGCTTTATGAAACGTAGAAGGACTTCATAGGATTGTTAAAATGTTTATGGTTTATTTTATATAATGGCATTGAGCATTCTGGTATCCGTTTTGACATTTGGGTGTCCAAAGGATTCAATCATGGGATCTCTTATTTAAATATATAGTTTGTTATTTAGTGTTGTAACTACCATTAGAGGAAATTTCAATTTAAAATCGGCCTTCCAAAAATAATACAAATTCCATGTCATTATGTATTAGCCAATCAAAATGCTTTAAAATTGAAAAAGGGAGCACCTATTAAACAAATTTTTAATATAAATTTGGGGATAGGTATCATAAAAAAAACTACTTTTTTTGTTCGTATTTTCGACATATCTTTGTGTGTTTTTACTCAAATTTCGATCGGGAGAGCTCGTTGGATGCGGAAATAAATTTCGTATTCAACGAGTACCCACTCGGAATTCTTTTAACGGGCATTGAAAATACGAACAAAAAAAGTAGTTTTTTTTCTTCATCCAAAATTAATAAATATTATTTTATTATTTTAACTATTATGTTAATCATTTTCCTTAGGAGACACATTTTGAGTTGAAATTTCCTCTAATGACTTTGGTTATTTTTACATGTTTGATGTAGATTGTATTATGTTGGACCTTTTACATATGTTATACGATTTCTATTATAAAGTCTTGTTATGTGGATTTTAATACTTAGATGGTTCGAGTCATTTGCTTCATGTCATGGGTTTATATTATTGATAATAATATTCTTGTTTATACTTGGTAGATAGAGATAGTATAGTGGTTATAAATCGTGGACCATGTATAGGGCCTCAATTACTTGGACTGTTAAGATATTAGAATGATATTTGTTTTAACGGGAGTGATTTGATTATTAGCCTATGGTTATTTATTTAGACCTTGAAAGGTCTTGGTTGGTTCTTAATCTTAGCTCTGGTATGTGGTGTGTATAATTTGTTCTTAGATGTAAATTTAGTGTTGAAAGATTAGAATTATAATTCTATTTTATAGTTGTTAATATATATATATATATATATATATATATATATATAAGTATAAAATATTTGCTAGGTCCTAATTATTATATTTGTATAATTATTCTAGATGTGAGACTTAGATTTGAACTGGCCTTTTTAATTATATCATGCTTCTACTGACAATATGCAATCTGTCACTAGAGTATATAGGCAAACTATCAGCTAGGTATTTAATCTGAAATAAATCTTAGTTTGTAGGAAGACAATACTAAAGCAGCAAAATACAATACATAAGTAAACCTAAAAATACCAAACCCTTGATAATGTTGAACACGAATTAAATTACAGCCTAGGGTTATAGATTAAAATGTAAACCCTAAGAGAATGGGACAGAAAAAAAGTCACATAGGGTTTAGAAAATATAATGTAAACATTTGCCTAATTTAGCTAGCATTTATTCTAGAAAATGTAATAGGAAGTTCGGTACCTCATATGCGTAAATTGAAGCTTCTTTAATGGTTGAAACCTGCACACTCAAATAACCAACATTAACAAATCATAGGCAAATCTGACCTTTGTATTAGATGACCGAATCACTTGGGAACTACCATGTTCCACCCAAACATGACCCGGAACCGTTCCTGATTTCAATCCGTATCCCCCGAGCTTGTTCCAACATGCAAGTAGCTTATAGCTCTTAAGGTAAGGCTGCCCTAGTTTGTATATCACGTCTAGATCGGTTCTCTCTTTTTATTCTAGGAAATGTCCTCCAAGAACTCTCTTGAGATTTTTTTTGCAGAATAATGACTCCAAAAGATAGATGATATCCCCAAGCCTCTCTTGGGATTGGGACTTTATAGACAAACTTTTCATTCAAAGGGGCAGTTAAATCAAGAAATGCTTCATTTCTTGATTTAACCATTTTCATTTACTTAGTACTTTTAATATTTTGACTTAGGAACTTTTAGCTAGTTCCTAATTGGACTTTTATAGGCATTATACTATTTAATCTTTATCTTAGTAATACTAGTAATAGATGGAACTTTTCATCATTAATATGATTAATATATTTATTCTTTATACATACCATGTATAAAATACATAATAATATAACATTTGTTAACATTTGTCTTGGGGTATCACATGTTGTGATCCCTAGACTTACGACACTTTCTTCATTAAGGTCATCAAGTAGATGGTTAGGTCTACTAGGCTAGGCAACTCTAAACATCCTTGCACGTTGGATTCCCTCGTATAACATGGTAGTTCTTCAGTATTGGATGAGTATACAGAAAATCAAAATTTCATTTAATCACTTATAAATAAGTCAGATGAGATCAATATTTTCTTGAGTTGTTTTCACTCGGGAATCATTAATTCTTTTCACTAACTCCTAGCACTTACCAGATCCCATACTCGACGCTAAACACAAAGAGTTACAAACTTAGTGCTATTCCATAGCTCTTCGCTCAACACTAATGCTAGGATGTACTTGTATGATACACTTAGGGATACAATGGCCAAGGATCTGATGTTCCATAGCTTATGCTCAACATCAACATGGAAGGATTTAGGGCTTATACCCAACACTTCCAAATTATCTCTTCATGTGTTCCAGGTCTTCATGCTCAACACAAATATAATACTCATGTGCTCCACAGCTTCTCGCTCAACACAAACATCAATCACTCATGTGCTCTAGACCTCCTTTCTCAACACAAAACATCTCATCAATCATGTGTTTCAGGGTCCATGTCCAACATAAAAAAGCATATATATATATATCATCAAAAATTGGCTTACGCCCAATGTATAAAAAAAATAATTACGTTCATATACAATGGGGTCTTCGACCAAGTATATAAAACATCAAGATCACATCATAATCAACAAGATCGTGCCTATAAGTGTTAGGTCCAAAATTCGAGATATTACATCCCTCCCCCTTAGAACAACACTATCCCTAGTGTTCTAGGGACTCAGAATGACATCATGAAACAAGGCGCGGTAATTGTTTCTCATGGTGGCTTCATTCTCCCAAGTAGCCTCATTAGCTTCGAAGTTCTTCCATTCAACCTTCAACTGAACTACGGTGAACTTCCTGAGCTGCACCTCTTTCTTGTTCAATATATGAATAGGTTCAGGGGGAAACTCCCCTTTAGGTTCCACCTGTAATAAGGACCAATCAACTACATGTTTAGTATCATAAACATATTTCTTTAATAATCATGCATTGAAAACATTATGGAATCTTATGTATGCGGGTAATTCTAGTTCATATGCCACTGGCCCTCTCTTGGCTAGTATTTCAAATGATCCAAAAAACCTAGTTGCTAACTTACTGCACCTCCCCAAGCTCAACAATCTTTGTTTTGCTTTTACTTTCAAGTAGACATGGTCTCCTATTTGATAATCTTTATCTTTTCTTTTATGATCCGTGTAATGTTTTTGGCGGTCTTGTGCTTCTTTAAGGTTCACTTGGGCCTTAGTAACCAATTGTTCCAAGTCCATTAATAGATCAGGCCCTAACATGAGCCGATCCACCGGGCTATCACAAGTAACCGGTGTTCTACACTTCCGTCCATAGAGTACCTCAAAGGGACTCATCTTCGCAGAAGCCTGGTAACCGTTGTTATACGCAAATTCTGCAAGCTGCAAATAGTCTTCCCACTTAGTGGGGTTGTTCATGACATACATCCTAAGCATGTCCTCAACACTCTGGTTTACTCTTTCTGTCTGCCCGTCTGTCTGCGGGTGATAAGCAGTGCTAAAGTTCAACTGTGTTTCTAATTTGAAGAATAAAGATATCCAAAAGTTTCTTGTAAACTTTGCATCTCTATCTGAGATGATTTCCTTGGGTATCCCATGAAATCTAAATATCTCCTTCAAGAAGATATTGGCAATGTTTATTGCCTCGTAGGTCGACTTCACTAGAATGAAGTGTGCTGCTTTTGACAATTTATATATTGCTACAAAGATAGAATCATTTTGTATCTTACTTTTCGGTAGACTGGTGATGAAATCCATACTAATAACCTCCCACTTCCATTCTAAAATGGGTAATGGTTGTAGCAATCCCGAAGGATGCTGATGCTCAGCCTTTACCAGTTGACATTCCTAACATTTTACGATAAACATCGCAATGTCGGCCTTTAACTTAGGCCAGAAAAAGTGTCTCATCTTTTGATATCCTGGATTCCCTGAGTAGGGTGCCCGATGAAATTCCGTGAGGATTCCGAAACGAATGTCCCCTCCTACCGGAATTAGAGGAAATTTCAACTCAAAATGGGCCTCGTAAAATGAACTAATAAAATAATAGTTAAAATAATAAAATAATATTTATTAATTTTGGAGGAAGAAAATAAAAAAACTACTTTTTTGTTTGTATTTTTGACATATCTCCCTGTGTTTTTACTCAAATTTTGATCGGGAGAGCTCATTGGATGCGGAATTAAATTCCGCATCCAACGAGTACCCACTTGGCATACTTTTGATAGACCCCGCTACCCCAAAAACAAGAAATACCTGAAAAACAGAATGATGATGTCATCATTCCATTTTTTCAGGTATTTCTTGTTTTTCGGGTAGCGGGGTCTGTCAAAAGTATTCCAAGTGGGTACTCGTTGGATGGGTAATTTAATTCCACATCCAATGAGCTCTCCCAATCGAAATTTGAGTAAAAACACGGGGAGTTATGTCAAAAATACAAACAAAAAAGTAGTTTTTTTATGATACCTATCCCCAAATTTATATTAAAAAAGTGTTTAAGACCTATACAGTATTTCAAATTTAAATCAATTTCATTGGCTAACACATGATTACATGGAATTTGAATAAAAGTTAAAAGGCTCATTTTGAGTTGAAATTTCCTCTAATTTGAATGTACAATCTTTCCTTGGACCATAGCAATCCTGTTTCGTCTACCTTGTACTCTTTCCGTTGTTGAAACAACCTGTCCTCTTGGACATTCTTGAGGATTTCTACATAGAAAGGGTCAACCATGTTGGTCGATCTAATCCTCTCATGCAAATACTAATTGGTTTGACTTATTGTTACCTCATATATCATATGGGTTCGTCGACTTAAAGCATCGGCAATCTTGTTCTCTTTGCCCTTAATATGCTTTAGTTTGAAATGATATTCGCTAAGAAAATACAAGCATCTGTCTTGTCTAGCATTCAGATATGGTTTCTTGAATAAATACTTCAGACTCATATTGTCTGTCTTGAGAAGGAATTTCCTCCCCATGAGGTAGTGCCTCCACATCTTCAATGCATGAATGATGGCAACTAACTCGAGATCATGTGTGGGGTAATTCTGCTCATGTTATTTTAACTTTTGTGATTAGTAACAAAGTGCATAATCATTCTGCAAGAGGAATCCTTCAATCCCTTCCTTGCTTGCATCCGTGAAAATAACGAAATCCCCATCAGGATCCGCAATACGTAGTATCCGTGCAGTCATCAAAATCTGCTTAAGCTTTTGAAAACTTTCTTCACACTTGGTCGACCATAAGAAATTATTTTCCTTCTTTTGCAAGGAAATCATGGAACAATCTATTCTCGAGAAGTTCTCAATGAACTTCTGATAATATCCGGCTAATCCCAAAAAGGACCTAATGTCAGTCACACTAGTAGGGGTAGGCCAGTCTTCTATGGCTCTAATATTTTTCAGGTCCGCAGTTATCCTTGTCTTGGAGATAATGTGACCCAAGTACTTAATCTGTGGTTTCTAAAAATCACATTTACTAAAATTAGTGTAAAGCTGGTGTTCTCATAGCACTCGTAGTACTATGAGAAGGTGTTCTTCATGTTCCTCTTCACTCTTAGAGTAAACTAGGATGTCATTTATAAAGACAAAACAAATTTATCCAGATATTTACTGAATATATAGTACATCATACACATAAATTTTGCTGGTGCATTGGTCAACCTGAATGACATTACTACAAACTCGTAGTGTCTGTACCTTATACGAAAGGCAGTTTTCTGAATATCCTCATCGTGAATACACACTTGATGGTACCCAGATCGTAGGTCGATCTTTGAAAAGATATTGGCTCCTCCTACTTGATCGAACAAGTCATCGATCCTAGGGAGTGGGTATCGGTTCTTGATAGTCATTTTGTTCAACTGACAGTAATCGATGCACATCTGCATCGTACCATCCTTTTTCTTGGTGAACAGTATCGGTGCTCCCCAATGGGACACACTTGGTCGGATATACCCTTTTTCTATCAACTCCTACAATTGTAGTTTGAGTTCGACCAACTCAGGTGAACTCATGCAGTAAGGGGCTTTGGAAGCTGGAATTGATCTTGGTGTTAGTTCGATTGAAAATACTAGGTCTCGTTTCAGAGGTAATCCTGGGATTTCCTCATTAAACACATCCTTGGATTCTACAAGAATGGGAAAGTATTCTATGTACTATTCTCTTTCAGTATCTATGTATCGGACAAATTACTGCAAACAACTTGCATCCTTTCCTAACGCACTTCTTTGCTTGTAAGGAAGATATCTCTCTTACAGAAACTTTCTTTGGAATGCATTGAATTTTCACTTGATTCCCTCAGGCCATCTATACACAAAATTGACTTCTGCAAGCAATCAAGCATGACATGGTGTTGTTCCAACCAGTCCATGCCGATAAGTATGTCATATGATCTAAAGGATAGGATGTTCATGTTTACTTTCATTTGGAAAACCATTCAGGTTTGCCTCGCAATCTTTAACTATTTTTGAAACCTTCTATTTCGTACCTGTGGCTAACTGAACCAGCCAAGGTTTATCATGTTTTACGTTTCCTAGTTTGCATACATCAACAATTTTAGGTGATACATAGCTCCGGCAAGCACCAGGGTCAATAAGTATTGAAATAGAAGTGTTCAAGATCTTAACTTCTATCTCAACAATGGTAGCCTGATGGTATTCCTATCGACCATCCAAGTCTGCATAAATCCGCGGTGTTCCAACTATCTCCTCGATCATTGGTTCTTCTTGTAAGTTGTGCAAGACCCCATTGGTCTTGTTCTTATAGTCTCGGGCATAATGATGCCCACTGCACTTCCAAAATTTGATCTGTATCAGGGTAGCATTGGCTCCCTATTGTGCCCCTACCCAACAGCCTTTAAAAAACATTATTTCTTCAAATAAAATTGTATTTTGTTTGATGAAATGTTTGAATTTCATATAGCAAAATTAAAGAATTAAAAGTTACTAAAATGGTGACATTCCAGAAGCTATTAAAACATGAAATTCAATGTTTTTAAAGAAAACATTTGCAAACTATGGATTAGTTGACAAAATTACTATTTTGAGTGGATAAGTGTTAATAATTTGTCATCAATCTACTAGTGATTTCTTATCCAAATATTTATCCTTCGGTTATGTGATTTTGTTATCATAAATATTGATAAGGTTTTTGGAAGGGTGATTATTGTATTGATGACATCTTATAAATGGGTAATTTTGATTCAATTATTCAACTTGGTAATTCTGATTCATTTAACGATGGATATTGAAAAATAAAACCATGCATTCAATTTAAGAGTTTGAAAAATATTTTACTAAGTCTATCTTATTATTTTTGTTATATTATTAAAAGTGTTGAATAATTAAAGATCAAATACGTATCTTTATAATTAATAGACTTTATTTATTTTTATTATTTATACAAGATAAATAAATCTTTTAATTATTTTGTATAAATATAATAAATAAAGTTCTTTGATCTTTTAAATGTTTACCTAGAAAATTAGGTATAATTAACACTTTATTTTAATTTTATCATATTTGCAAAAATACTAGGAATTAATGTGAATTTTATAAAGGCTTAGAAATGAGCATACTTTGCCTTTGAAGATTATTATCTGATTTATCCATTGGTTATTTGAATAATGGCACGTGTTTATCAATGAAGATTGAATGAGCTATTAATTCAATGGAAATGTTTGTGAATTTTGTTTTATCCACAACGAGATCCTCATATTAAACCAGCTATCTGTTCTTCGATATTGTAGAGATTTGAGAGATGTCAGTCGAATCTATGGATTATTATATTGCTAATAATAATAAAACAAATATCCTGTAGATGCTAAAATGTTTTAATTGCACATATTGAAACAAATCGCAGATTTTGAAAACGGCAAAAGAGCTGGAAAGATCATTAGTCAAGCTATTTATTTTCTCATGATTGAATTCTGTTTACACTTCTTTCTTTTATTAGGTTTTTCATGTGCAGATGCTAAGGAGATTGTTATGATTCTGGAAATTGCGAGGAGACGAATTTTATTCCCTTTCAGTTATTAAAAACGTGTCCTCAATTAACAGGCGTTTTTCCAGGCCACGTTGTGAACAAATGGAGATAGATATGAAAAATCCGCGACATGGGTTTTTCTCAGAACGGACCCATTTAGTTGTAATCACAAGGATTTTTCCAAAAAGTGAAGGATTCTGGGAGATTTCGGGGGTTTTCTGGACGTAATTTTTGGAGTTGCGGCTGGCAAACTTTCGCCTGTGTAAAACCTAATTTGGATTCTGTTTTTGATTATTTAAGCAGACTGGAATTTGCTGAATGGGAGGGGGACGTGGAGGCTGCCAACGCTGAAGAGATTTCTCTCTTGTAAGCTCAGAAAATACTGCTGCCTGAGGTCGATAGTTGATGGAGAGGAGACAACAAGACTGTGGTTTGATTTATCTGCAATTTTAGACAGTTATTTGTCTTCAGCTACGATATGTTAAACTGGTAATATTTTTAATATATGTTTTTAGTTTGTATACTGGGCATATAGTTTTGATATTTATAAGTCTTGTCATTTCTTTTCTATTTTATCTATGTTTGTTATAATTCTCTAAAGAATTTTGCAAATATATATGTCTTGTAAGATTATCGATTTTTAATATTTTTGATCTTGCTGATATGTCATGTTGTTTAATTAATGAATGATATCATTATTTATATAATATGTAATGATTACTGTATGGTTTTGTTAATGTTTAAATTTCTTTAAATATTATCAAGTATATTCATGCAGTATTCCTATGAGCATAGTTCGATTCCAGGTTTAATATTCTTTTCACTTTTGATAAGGATAAGATCGAAAATAGATTAATATGCTGTTTCTTTTAAATTATTTTATGGAAAACAGCCATTGAATTACATTAAGGTTCTTTCCTGATTTTTTTGTAATTAATGTATATTTGTTAATAATACAATTTTGTAATTATTTTAACATGTTAATATTTGATTAATTTTGTGATTATTATATTATAAGTTAAGATTAATTGCATAGATTTAGTTCATAGATTATTATTAATTATATTAATAATTCATTAGTAATTAGATTAACTAGTTTAATTTTCTACATTTGTTAACAAGTTTGTTGTGTATATTTGTAGGTATTTAATAAATTTAACAATAGTTTCGTTTCAGTTCTAGACTTTCAGGCTAACAGAGCCTTTAAACCTGTCGGAAGCAACTATCCCAAACAGCTTGGAACCTGCTCTAAGGATATCGGTCTGGGTTGTCTTTCTCGTTACGTGCATAATCACATATGCGCGTCAACATTGGCGCTAGAAGGAGGGCCAGTAGATGACAAGTTAGTCTACTGGAGCTATATTATTGATTAATGGCTTCTGTTTCGATTTGGAGATGTTTTTCTCGTTGGAGATGTTTTTCTCGAAAAATTATGGTTGATACTACAGCAAGTATAGTTGATCTCTTAACTGAAAACAAGTTTAATGGTGAGGAAGTAATATCTGCATATGAACATGTTTTACATTTTCTTGATCAATGTACCTTTCACGAGATTACTGATAAAGATGTCTTGTGCATATGCTTGACTCTTACTTTTGAAGGACGAATCAAGAAATGGTGTGAAACCTTGCTGGTAGCTTCTATTCATTCTTTCGAGCATTTAATTAGTGCATTCTTAGTTTCTTTTGGGAATTATTATTTCATTAGTTTGTGCACTGAATTAATAAATTTAAGAAAAGACAAAGATGAATCAGTGGAAGACTTCATTGATAGATGTATTCATCTTTGTTATAGGTTTCCTTTGAAAGATATTCCTTGTTTAGGTGAATGGTTTCATCATTTGGTTCTTTCAAATGAACAAGATTTAGAAGCAA
>LPNX011077403.1:0-27148 GCA_001517045.1 Pseudotsuga menziesii | reverse complement strand
TAAATATAATAAATAAAGTTCTTTGATCTTTTAAATGTTTATCTAGAAAATTAGGTATAATTAACACTTTATTTTAATTTTATCATATTTGCAAAAATACTAGGAATTAATGTGAATTTTATAAAGGCCTAGAAATGAGCATACTTTGCCTTTGAAGATTATTATCTGATTTATCCATTGGTTATTTGAATAATGGCACGTGGTTATCAATGAAGATTGAATGAGCTATTAATTCAATGGAAATGTTTGTGAATTTTGTTTTATCCACAACGGTATCCTCATATTAAACCAGCTATCTGTTCTTCGATATTATAGAGATTTGAGAGATGCCAGCCGAATCTATGGATTATTATATTGCTAATAATAATAAAACAAATATTCTGTAGATGCTAAAATGTTTTAATTGCACATATTGAAACAAATCGCATATTTTGAAAATGGAAAAAGAGCTGGAAAGATCATTAGTTAAGCTATTTATTTTCTCATGATTGAATTCTGTTTACACTTCTTTCTTTTATTAGGTTTTTCATGTGCATATGCTAAGGAGATTGTTATGATTCTATAAATTGCCACGAGACGAATTTTATTCCCTGTCAGTTATTAAAAATGCGTCCTCAATTAACAGGCGTTTTTCCAGGCCACGTTGTGAACAAATGGAGATAGATATGAAAAATCCGCGACATGGGTTTTTCTCAGAACGGACCCATTTAGTTGTAATGATGAGGATTTTTCCAAAAAGTGAAGGATTCTGGGAGATTTCGGGGGTTTTCTGGACGTGATTTTTGTAGTTGCGGCCGGCAAAATTTCACTTGTGTAAAACCTAATTTGGATTCCGTTTTTGATTATTTAAGCAGACTGGAATTTGCTGAATGGGAGGGGGACGTGGAGGCTGCCAACGCTGAAGAGATTTCTCTCTTGTAAGCTCAGAAAATACTGCTGCCTGAGGTCGATAGTTGATGGAGAGGAGACAACAAGACTGTGGTTTGATTTATCTGCAATTTTAGACAGCTATTTGTCTTCAGCTACGATATGTTAAACTGATGATATTTTTAATATATGTTTTTAGTTTGTATATTGGGCATATAGTTTTGATATTTATCAGTCTTGTCATTTCTTTTCTATTTTATCTATGTTTGTTATAATTCTCTAAAGAATTTTGCAAATATATATGTCTTGTACGATTATCGATTTTTAATATTTTTGATCTTGCTGATATGTCATGTTGTTTAATTAATGAATGATATCATTATTTATATAATATGTAATGATTACTGTATGGTTTTGTTAATGTTTAAATTTCTTTAAATATTATCAAGTATATTCATGCAGTATTCCTATCAGCATAGTTAGATTCCACGTTTAATATTCTTTTCACTTTTGATAAGGATAAGATCGAAAATAGATTAATATGCTATTTCTTTTAAATTATTTTATGGAAAACAGCCATTGAATTACATTAAGGTTCTTTCTTGATTTTTTTGTAATTAATGTATATTTATTAATAATACAATTTTGTAATTATTTTAACATGTTAATATTTGATTAATTTTGTGATTATTATATTATAAGTTAAGATTAATTGCATAGATTTAGTTCATAGACTATTATTAATTATATTAATAATTCATTAGTAATTAGATTAACTAGTTTAATTTTCTACATTTGTTAACAAGTTTGTTGTATATATTTGTAGGTATTTAATAAATTTAACACTAGTTTCGTTTCAGTTCTAGACTTTCAGGCTAACAGAGCCTTTAAACCTGTCGGAAGCAACCATCCCAAACAGCTTGGAACCTGCTCTAAGGATCTCGGTCTGGGTTGTCTTTCCCGTTACGTGCATAATTACATATGCGCGTCAACACTCCCCCAGCTGATGTTGGCTTGTTAGCATTTGGAGCTAGCACGTAGGATTTTGTACCTGATTTGTCGAAATTCTTATTTGTTGGAAAACTATTGTTCTGTTTTCTGTATGGGGGTGGGTAAAACCCTGGTTTACGGTTATCATAGAAGTTCTTTGACTTGTCTCTATTTCTATTCATGTTCTCTTGCCTTAGTTTTCCATGCTCATAGTAGAGCCTAGCTTTGTGCAATGTGGTGTCCAAGGTTTTAGGCATGTCAAACTCAATCCCTTCTTAGAAATTGGGAGGAAGACATCCTAAAAACTGCTGGATTTTTACTTTTTCTTCATTGATGTATGGTACATAATGTAACAGATCTAGAAATCTGTTAATAAAAGCATCCATAGTCATGGATCCCATACGTAGTTCATGAAACTCTTTTACTTTTGTGTTGAAGAATTTTTTTGACATATATTTTACTTGAAAGATTTTGCAGAAGTTACTCCAATGTATTTCTCTTAGATCATATTTCTTAGTGTGTTTCAAATCTCTCCACCATCTCACTGCTTTACCATTTAAATTATAGATGGAAAGTTGAGCCTTCATCTTGCTTGCGTAGTTATGAACTCGGAAATATTTGCTCATACCCAACAACCATTCTTCATCTTTCTCTCCTGTGTTCAGTTCACCTTCATAGGTCGGGGCTCTTATTTTTCTGAACTCCCCCTATAGGTTATAATCATTTCTTTGTCTCTCCCTGCATGGAGAAAAAGAGTCCTCACTGGAAGGGATGTGATATTCTCCTTCTGGAGGTTCAGGGTTTTGTTCCTCTTCTCCTAGGCTACTGGCCCGTTTAGGATAAGGTTCCTTCTTGATCTTGTTTGTGGAATACGTAGTCTTCCCATGTGGGCTTCCTCCCATCATATTTCACAGTAATGCTTCATTTATGGCTTGTTGTTCCTTTCTCTCATTCAGACTATCTTCTCCGAAACTTTGTGAATCTGCTTGAAGATTGTGTATGGTCCTCAAAATATTAGAATTCAGTTCCACCACTAGTTCTACTTCCTAGGTGGGGGTGTTCATCTTTCCTTGATGGCTTTTATCTTCTTCAGTGTTCATGACATCCACTATTCCATAAAAATTTCCTAAAATTACAAACTTTGAATCACAAGAATTTTTTTTTATGTTAGTTAATCATACTTTATTTTCTTTGCAGCGAATGTTTGGTATGTCCATTGGTCTCTTAGTGTTGAAACTGGGCTCTGATACCACTTGTAATGTCCCTAAAATTTGAGAATAAAAAAAAAAAATTATTAGGCTAGTTAAACACAACCTTTTTCAGACATTATTAAACTTGCAAAATGTGTCGTACTCTATCGTGCTGTTGAATTGGTGTAAGTTGTTCTTACGTCTTACTTCCTTACTTCAGTTATGATTATTATTCTGTTTACTATTTGTGCTTATGATGTTGTAATGTTGATTACTATGTGATTCTTATCATTAAGATTTTCTGAGTATGTTAGATGCTTTGATTATGTACTTCATTATTATTTTACATGTGCTCACGTTGTATACCTGGCTCTAACTTAACTTGGTCTCTGGAACCAAAGTGGGTGGAGTGGCAAGACTAGTTCTCCCATGTAATTGGCTAAGAGGAAAAAGTCTCTACTTGTCTAGCAGTATTTATTACTTCTTTTGAACTAAAGCACTTTTAACTTGGTTACGTGCAGGTGTTCTTAGCGACAGTAAACTTGTTACAGAAAACTGCACGCTTGATCACTCGTACTTACGCTTGCAGCTATTGACACCTACTAATTGTTTATTTTTGTTCTTTACAGACTTGTAGTATTGACAAGGTCAATACCACACCTATCATTGCATGACACAAACTCGGTAATTTAATGGCACTTATTATTCTTGGTGCAATTGTTATCAATTGTTAATACCATGGCCTATTTGTATTACAGGTTTATTTTACGATTAGTAATTAACTTATACCTTTGTTTTATTCCTTTACAGGTTCATAGCTCTTCGTTAAACAAAGGATGAACCTTGTATTTTATAAATAAAACATGCCATGGCATATTCCATATGCCATGGTCCTAGGATTAATACCTAAAGAGTTTGTATAGGAATCATCCTAAGGTAAGCAATACATATGTTAATTCCCACCTTGTATTAACTTGGGGTCACGAATATATGATATAGTTTATACCATGCATAAGGGGTTTATAAATTTGCAATGAAAAATGGAGGCATTCAATTTGTAACGTAGGAAAACTATAACGCAATGGGTTTTACATTTATATAATGGGAAACAGACTCGCGCCATTAATGCACGTTGGAGTGTGTGGCAGCTCAATATTAGGGCTTGGCTCACGATGGGGTTTGGTCATTACTCAGCTTCCTTGTTTTCCCTTCTTGCCTCTGTGCAGCGTGGTGAAGGCGACCTTTAGGATAGCGGAGGTAAGATTTCATTGGGTTTCACAACATTTTTTGATGGTTTGTAGCTTAGCCACGATTTCCATACTTCTCATCCATCCCATTGTTGGTGGTTGCAGGTGATAGGGATGGCGAGGAACAACATAGCTCAGAGCTTCGAAAGCCATTTGTGGGTGATGCCATAACATTCACGGTAATCCTGTTAAACAATCCTACACTTGTCACTTCTCAGCTTTATGTGTGGGACTGAGTTTCATCTCGTCACTGGTTGGGGTTTAATGTGGGGTTTTCGATTTTCCTTCAGGCCTGGGTTTACAAAGATTTGGGTTTGTAATTAATATGATATTGTTGGCAACGAAAATGGGAGCCTTGGTACATTTGATCGGCTTTGTGTGTAAATTATAAATCGTGTTTTATTCTATTAACAATCCAGGGCAGCACCATTGCTTGCAATGGTACCATGGCCAATGGAATTCGACTGTGTAAACTCGATTATGGTTTTTATAAGACTATCTATAAGTGTATACTACATCTTATTTCAATGGTTATTTATGCTGGATTTTATATGGCCTTCTCCTTCATGGTTGGTCTGTGTATATTCGCTTCCATTATTTGTCTTAGCTGTAAGAAAGTAAATAGTCACAACGTATGGTTTGGGGCCATGCTGTGAATGGCATGAGCACTCTCCATGGTAGTTGCGATAGCTTGGATGGGTGCATACTTACTCTTTTATTTATTTATGTGTAAATGGAAAGTAATACGGTAGTGGGTGTAAAAAACCTACGTTGGAAATCCTTGTTATAGGTTGTTTGTTGACAGGGTTCCACACATTTGAAAAGGTTTAGTTTAGTTGACTGTTTGGTGATTTATGGCACTGAGGCCGTGTTTACAGTGTGTGTGAAAAAAGTGAGGGTCGTACAACTTCCCTGTAGCAAATTTATCTTATTGTTATATCCCGCATACACATTGTGTACAGCGTGGCTTTATGAAACGTAGAAGGACTTTACGGGATTGTTAAAATGCTTATGATTTATTTTATATAATGGCATTGAGTATTATGGTATGCATTTTGACATTTGGGTGTCCACGAGATTCGATCCTGGGATCTCTTGTTTAAATATATAGTTTGCTATTTAGTGTTGTAACTACACTTTGGTTATTTGTACATGTTTGTTGTAGATTGTATTATGTTGGACATTTTATATATATTATACGATTTCTATTATAAAGTCTTGTTATGTGGATTTTAATACTTAGATGGTTCGACTTGTTTGTTTCATGTCATGGGTTTATATTATTGATAATAATATTCTTGTTTATACTTGGTAGATATAGATAGTATAGTGGTTATAAATCGTGGACCATGTATAGGGCCTCGATTACTTGGACTATTAAAATATTAGAATGATATTTTTTTTAATGGGAGTGATTTGATTATTAGCCCATGGTTATTTATTCAGACCTTGAAAGGTCTTGGTTGGTTCTTAATCTTAGCTCTGGTATGTGGTGTGTATAATTTGTTCTTAGATGTAAATTTAGTGTTGAAAGATTAGAATTATAATTCTATTTTACAATTGTTAATATATATATATATATATATATATATATATATATATATAAAGGTATAAAATATTTTCTAGGTCCTAATTATTATAGTTGTATAATTATTCTAGATCCAAAACTTAGATCTGAACTGGTCTTTTTAATTATATCATGCTTCTACTCACAATATGCAATCTGTCGGTAGAGTATATAGGCCAATTATCAGCTAGGTATTTAATCTGAAATAAATCTTAGTTTGTAGGAAGACAATACTAAAGCAGTTAAAGACAATACAAAAGTAAAACCTAAAAATACCAAACCCTTGATGATCTTGAACACGAATTAAATTACAGCCTAGGGTTATAGATTAAAATGTAAACCTAAGAGAATGGGACAGAAAACAAGGCACATAGGGTTTAGAAAATATAATGTAAATGTTTGCCTAATTTAGCCAACATTTATTCTAGAAAATTTAACAGGTATTCCAGGACCTCATACTTGTAAATTGAAGCTCCATTAATGGCTGAAACCTGCACACTCAAATAACTAGCATTAACAAATCATAGGCAGATCTGACCTCTGTATTAGATGACTGAATCACTTGGGAACTACCACATTCCACCTAACCATGACCCGACACTGTTCCTATTTTCAATCCATATCCCCCCAAGTTAGTTCCAACATGCAAGTAGCTTAGATCTCCTATGGTAAGGGTTCCCTAGTTTGTATATCACGTCTCGGTCAATTCTCTCTTTTCCTTCTAGGAAATGTTCTCCAAGAACTCTCTTGAGAATTTTTTTTGCATAATAATGACTCCAAAAGATAGATGAGATTCCCAATCCTCTCTTGGGCTTGGGACTTTATAGACAAAATTTTCAATCAAAGGGGCAGTTAAATCAAGAAATGCTTCATTTCTTGATTTAACCCTTTTCATTTACTTAGATATTTTGACTTAGGAACTTTTAGCTAGTTCCTAATTGGACTTTTATAGGTATTATACTATTTAATCCTTATCTTAGTAATAATAGTAATAGATAGAACTTGTCATTATTGATATCATTACTATATTTATTATTTATACATACCATGTATAAAATACATAATAATATCACATTTGTTAACATTTGTCTTGGGGTATCACATGTTGTGATGCCTAGACTTACGACACTTTCTTCATTAAGGTCGTCACATAGATGGTTAGGTATACTAGGCTAGGCAATTCTAAACATCCTTGCACCATTGAAGAAGCTACAATCAAACACGTGTGGGAGAGAGGGAATCCCACTATTCCAGAGAACCAATTCGCTAGTGTTGTAGAAGGATTTCAAACTTCTACATGCATCCACAAAAGTCATCGGGAAAGCCATACTACCATATCTGGAAATTATTAAATCCATTCGTCAAGTATTCAAGCAGTGATGAGTAGATCTTTTTTTTTTTTTTTTTTTTAACAGAAACAGAAATTTTTTTTATAAATTTTAAAAAGGCTTTAGCCCAGCCAAGCTTACAAGGAGAAATTCTGAAAAAGAGGGCTGATTGCCTCAAATAAGACAGTCAGCCTTCTTAAAAGATCTTTGAGAAATGAATCCCAAATGTTCCTGTAACTATTTCGAGAAAAGTACTGCTTACAAGAGTAGACTCTCACAAATTGTGAGCAGAGAAAAATACAGAAGCATATCATTAAACCGACAGAGAGGAGTGTCCTTTAATGAAAGGATCCAGTTTCTTCTGAGAGCCCGCACTGATGATTGTGGCTGCTTCCTTTTCTCTACGTTCTTTGTTCGTCTTGCGTCCTCTGGTGAGGGGAGGAGAAGGAGCGGAAAAGTCTTCAGAATCGGAGGTTTCCTCTGAAGATGGGACCAAGGAAGCCAGCCCTACCTGGGCTGAGGTCTCGCCGCCCAAATCGATGGGATCTTTCTTCGAGCCAAGGTTTCCGGCGTAGGGTCTTCCGCGGTACCAGGGGGGATACGCACTTCTGAAACCCCTTCTGCTGCTGGTGCTTCCTTTTCCTGGCCTGAACCTGGCTCCAACGTCTCTTCTGCCGCTACTGCTGCCTCTGGTTCCTGGTCATCAAGTTCTTGAAGGGCTTCAAATCTGTTTTTATTAGCTGGGATAGATTCTTCTACGGAGGGCACTTCTGATTTGGATTCCTTTTTCCAAGGAGCCCTTCGCCTATTGGCAACTGGCTGGAAGTCTGCCCCATTAGCCGAGGGAGGAGCCACCGTCGCTGGGGCTTTGGGGCAGCTTTTCGCGAAATGACCGTAAACATGGAACCGGAGGCACTTGAAGGGAATATGCTCATAGTCCAGCTCTTGGATGTGACTCCATTCGCCCAGGGTGAGATTAAGGGCTTCAGGGAGCCCTTTCTCGAGATTGACCTCAACACAGATGCGCGCACAGGTGAACTGATCCCCTTTAGGTTCTGCGCTATCCAGGAAACGGCCGAGCTTGTTTCCTATATCAGCAAGGGAGCTTTTCCCCCAAAGATGAAGAGGAAGATGGGGGAGCCGGACCCATACCAGGGCAGCCGTGATCTCTGCTTCAGGATTGAAATCCAGAGACCAAGGAGCTAAGAACAGCCCCCTCGATCCCATAAAGTATGGTCCCGATCTGAAGATTAAATCCCGCTCTTCTTTGTTCTCAAAGATAAACACAAAATACCCTCTTCCTGCAGCACACAGAGAGATATGGGAGGGCGCCAGGGAGCTCCAACGTTCTGCTATCCATTGATCCACTGCTTTGGGGTTGGGCCACAGACCAGTGAACTTGCCAATGAGGGCTTTTTCTGAGAGCATAAGGGCCATGCGGCACGGATCAGAAGGGGAGAGCTCCACAGATGGGATCTCATCCATCTTTTTAACAAACTTGGCAGGAGGGGCGGCCTTTGCCCTAGGGCCTGCAGATCTAGCAAGAACTTTGAAAGCCTCCACCGGATCCATGGCCCGGCCACCGGAGGAATGCATGGAAAAATCGCAGCAGATAATAATAACGGAAAAGAAATGCAGAAAACGAAGCAAAAAATCGCAGCTCCAAAGCGCAGCACTGCTGGACGCGATGGAGGCAGCATCAGCGGGCGCTCGCAGAGAGAAGGAGCCGCAGAGACGCAGCCTGGAGGAAGCAAGGCGGCTAGGGTTTAGCCCTAGCCGCGGAGGAGCCGTCGCGCTTCATCTTTTTGTAAAAGTTAAGACATTGAGGTTGTTAGCAGTGATGAGTAGATCATCATCCAAGAGGGGATGTTTTTCTTGCATGGGTGAATCACCTAAACCCAGCAACACCTTTTGGGAGTTAGATTTGATGCATGGCAAGCATGTCTATTGTATACTAGAGGACCATCATAACTATAAATATTGTGAAATCTATCTACCCTCATCACTTTCGTATAGATCACTCATATCTATCATTAGCTCTTCACAACATTCATTCTTCTGCATATATCTAGGATACATAGAAGGACAATATTACAGTGGTCACGTTTTACTGCTGGGAAATAGAATAAAACACTGGGAATATTTCAGTTTCTTTAGAAAGATCTCATTCCTTCTGCATGTCTCTTCCATTCTCTCTAGAAGCACTGTATCATTATACCTAGAAATTTTTAGATCATCTCAGCTTGCACCATTAAAGAAGTTACAAGAAAACACATGTGGGAGAGAGGGCATCCCACTATTCCAAAGAACCAATTCACTACTGTCCAAGAAGGCTTCAAAATTTCTTCATGCATACACCAAAGTTATCAGGAGATCCATACTACCATATCTCGACAGTCTTAACTCCATCTGTTAATTATTGAAGAAGCTACGAGCAGACCATGATCCAAAAGGGGACATTTTCCCTGCATGGGTGAATCACCTGAACCGAGCAACACATTTTTGGAGTTATAGTTATTGCATGGAATGCATGTCTATTATATACTGAAGGACCATCACAACTATAAATATTGGTATGTTACTATAATCTTACTGAATGATATTTCCTATTTTATCTCCATATTTGTCATATTTAGGGTTTTTGGGCACATAACCGGTTTTGCATGCAAATGAAATTATTTTATCATACACACGTGAAACATATAAATGGAAAAACAATCATCATTATCTATCAATATAAAGGTAGAATATTAGTTGGGATATTACATAATTATAGTAAAAATAATGAAGCCATTGATGATGTGAGGACTTGTGGTGGTCTTGTAAGCTAAGGATTCTCTATGCAAACAATGAAGGATGCCCTAGATTGTGAGGTGCCTTAGCATGAGGATGAGTGAGGTTGGGTGACGTTGAACCCAACCTAGATGATGAGGTGAGTGGCATGCCTCGAAAAGGGGTACCATCCTCATGTTTGGTATGGCATGCATACATTATGTATAGAAGCTGTTGAAAAAATCCAGAAAGGAATTTGAAGACCCTCTATACATACATGAAGGTAACCTCCTAAAAAAGGTAAATTGGTCATGTATGTGTTTAATTTTGTGTCATGCTTGATTATATCATTATTAAAGTTGTATTTGGAAATTTGAAATGAGATTAATATGTGGTTATTTGAGTACTTTTTTATGCTTGCTTAGAGTAGATGGTGTCTAAATGTGCTAATGCGGATAAATGTTTCATAATTGTTGCTCAAGACAAATTGGAATAATTTGGGATTTATGTCCAAAATATGCATGTGTGACATGCATGGCATGTTGAAATAGGATTGGGAACGAAGGTATATTTCATAGATCATTTCTAAATGGAAGAAATTATGAGATGATGTGTTATCATCCATAGAAGCCTATTGAAATTTTTAATTTTACATGCATAAATTGTTGTTGAAAAGTGTGACTTGTGAATCATTTTCCTCCAAGTTATGAATAATGCAAGAACAAGTACAAATACTTTCAACAAGTGTTGCAATAAATTATCATTAGTATGGTGATTGAGATATAATGGGTGAGGTATAGTCATCCAATGAAGGAAAATTTTTATAGAAATCTCAAAGAGGGAAGGATGGGATGCATATGTTCCTTATGTTGTTTTTTTATAATAACAGGTAATTATGAAAATTAAAATCTTGAATACCTCATGAAAGGTCTTGTCAACGTGACTAAAAGAAAATAAAAGAACTTGTTGATGTGTACATGTAGCTGAAATCTTAAAGATAGATTCTGAAGACTTGAAACACCACAAACAGTGTTGCTTCAGGGAGAGGACGATGTAATGTCCTTTGTCCTCAACCCTATGGTTATGTTTAGGTGTAAGATGTATCTATGTAATGGTTCATGGTTGGAAGCTCAAGTCCAAGACCCCACCATTGAACACTCTAGAATTATTAGCATTGTTATATGATATTAGACCATCCAATAGCTATTGTATGGTCATGTGATGTAATATGTAAATGGAAACAAAGACATTGGGATGGATGTGCAAGGCCATGGTTATGAATAGGGCATGGTATCCACTATGGGAAGGAAGGGGCTAGTGAAGCCTCGTAGAACCTATAAGTAGAGTCTAATCCTACTTGAACTACTACTCACTAGTGAATCCTAATGAGCTATTACAAGTACTATTAGTATTAGTGTGATCTATTTTATTAATAACCCTTAGAAGGAGACATACATATTATCTGTATGTATATGCTTGACAAATTAGTGTCCTATGATCCTATGACTTAGAAGGAGACATACATATTATTTGTATGCATATGCATGACAAGTTAGTGTCCTATGATCCTATAACCTATGCTATAATTTAATTACTATACTAAGAGTACTACAGAGTAATAGTTGTTGTTCTTGAGGAATTTGTTTATTAAGTATTGGAAATAATAACTATTAATAAGTTATCATTTATTAAGTATGAGTGAGAGCCCTTTTTATATATGAGTTAGGGATTCTCTTATTGAAAAAAGGGCAAAGAAATAATAATTATTTGTTAATATTCGTATGTGAGTAAACACCCTTTTATCATTTATTTAATTATATGATTATTGTAGGGTTCTTATTATTAATTATTGTTTGATAATGTTTATTGAATTATGGGTTATGTGTTCATGTCCTTGCATGATGTTCCCGACAAGGGGATATATATGAATCACTCACCTATATTAAACTTGAACAATTTAAAAAAGTATAAGAGTTTAGATTAAGGTTTTGCAATATTTAGTGGAATTTTTATTAAAATTTATTTTTTAATTGTATTTTGTTAGGCTACCATTGGTCTAGTATAGGTGACATTTCCTTTTGTTCCTGCGCCTCAAGACCTGGTAGCAAGGTGATGTCAGCAATGCTATAAATAGCTTAGTGATTAAATTAATCTCTTTTCCAATGTTTTGGGCCATCACCCTGTTATTGTCAAAAAAACTTTTTTATTTACACTAATCCCTGACAACAATTGAATGCTGACTCTGACATCTAGGCAACAATCTGTCGTGCAACAATGTGTAACCATATGTATCTACACATGATCATGCAAAAAATGAACCATGCATGCAAGGTGAAATTTTGCAATGTGTTGTCTTCTAGACATGCATGTCCATTGCAAATGGGTATTTAATTCATTCCTCTCTTTACTTTGTGTTCGATTGATGTATTGGTGCTTATATGCCTGGTGGCCACGGCTGATCTGCTATATATTTTCTATGCCATGCTTTGTGTTTAGAGCCCGACTAGATCTGCCTTCTGATATCTTAGTTTACAATTTTTGTTGCTCATTGTTCTGATTCTGAAATCTCATCTCACTTATTATTTTCTATATCTTCTACATTTTCGTGTACATTGATTATATGAATGATGTTATTAACCAATTCTATAAAAAAAATTAAACTACAAACTAACTTAGATTAAATATTTGTGTTTTGCATAGTATTTACACAAAACTCAACTTAAATTAAATCTTTTGTTTTGCAGAGTATTTACATAAAATATTCACCGTGTTTTCTTTGATTTGTTTTTTTAATGAAGTGGAACATAGAATTTCATTTTGGGTTACTTAGAATTTATAGAATTTAGAGACAGTAAATATGTTTCTAAATTACTATTTATTTCATGGATTCAGTTAGTTATGTTAATATTGTAAATGCATGGAAAGTATATAATTTTCTATGTATATGATACATATACATTTTTCATTAAATTGACAATTTGCAGAAACAAATTGGATAAAAGAACGAGAAATTTTCTAATGCTTTTGATGCATGTTGAATTTAAATATTTGTAAAAGCGAATATATTCTGGTAATTGCAATATTTAAACAAAATTCTGAGTATATTTTCTTTGGTTTTTTTCTCCAATGTAATTTTGGAATTTTACTTTTTAAGCAAATATCTTTGTAATTGCATAAATTTGATTGTTTTGCAGTATCTAAACAAAAAGCATTACCACAGTGCTAGGATTTTAAACTGCGCTTTGGGAAACTATGGGGCCACTCCTTTTGGTAAGAAGAAGAAATTGATTAAGACAATCTTCGCAGGTGTTTCACTCTCAATAGATAAATTTTGTAAACCTACACTGCAGATATTTCAGAGCATGAATGTGGATCTATATTATAGAAACAAGTGTTTTTTCACTAAATAATGAATACTACTATCTTCCTAGCATTCTTCATATCGTAGTGAGCAATTACCAGGAAACTTATTCGTATATGAATTCCTATTATCGGAGTGAGTTATTCAATTTTGATTTTAATACCCTAAATCATTCATATAATAGAATAGAATTAATTTTGTTAATAGGAAACTTAATTTGTTCTTATTTTTATATTGACAGCAACAAGATCTGACTTTAGAGATATCTGCCCACAATGTATGGCTTACAGTGTAGATTATGAAAGTAACAACAAAATGCAGTACTTCTCTGGTTCTTCTAGGTTTACTTGTTACTATGAAAAAAATATATATATGACTTCCATATAGATTATGATAGTAACAGCAAAGAAATACAGTGGTTCGGTTTTCTTTTTGCTTGTTTTTATGAAAAAAATAAAATAAAAAGTATAGATTATAATAGTAACAACAATACAGTCGTTTTCTCGTTTTTTTCTAGGTTTACTTGTAATTATGAAAAGAAAAAAAAGTAAAAGTAAGGCTGCATTGAAAAGAAAAAGTAAAAGTACAAGCCAAAAACAGAAATCTCGTGAAGTGGAAAGACATAATTGTATTTCCAAAATAGAAGTACTACTTGCAAAATTTATAAATTTTGACATGTATTTATGTTTTTAATCCTTTTGTTTTGGTTTGTGTGGTGTTTATTTCTTTAATTGTTTTAAAATGGGTGGCTATGCGATTTATTGAGTTTCTATTGCATTGTTAATCTTTGAATTTCCAATCTCAGCTTAATTGGAGAGTGCCATGTTGTTACTCTATGAATTTTAAACTAGACTTTTCTGAATTTCCAATCTACTTAATTGGAGAGAGAGAGTACAACCTGTGCGTGTGGTGGCCTCCAATATTACACCATCCACGTTAAAGATTTGTTTAGGAGTTAAAAGTTGTACGAGGAGAAAACATAATTGGTTTTCTGAAATAAATTTTGATAGGAGCTTAGCCTTATTTAAAAGGAGAGACAATGATCACACATTTAACATTTAAAAATCAATTCAAACGGCGAAACAAATGGCATTGTATTTCAATAGGGATATATTTTTAAGTTTTTGCTTTTTTTAGGTATTTCAGTTAGGGCCAAATTCTAACTAGTATATAGTTAAACAAATGGCATTGTATTTGAATAGAGATATATTTTTAAGTTTTTGGTTTTTAGGTATTTTAGCTAGGGCCTAATTTTAATGAGCATATATTCATTTTAACTAGTAAATATTCATTTTAACTTGGATTTACTCGGCATTGAGAGGATAAACTATTGTTAAATCTAATATCTCTAATCATCTTTTTTGCAAGCACTTAAAAGGGCGGCCATAAATTTAGTTTGCCTCAACTTATTCTCACTTGGATTGACTTGAAAATGAGTTGAGTTGGATACTAACTTGTTTTTCTCGATTTAACTTGGCTAATTTATTGTTAGTTTGAAATGTAACTCTATTAGCACGGCTGAAGATAAACACCTATTAAGAAACTAAAAGCACAAAAAACTTAAATAGCTAATCCCTAAACCTACCTTTCTAAAAATATTTGGTTGGAGCTGAAGCACACCTGAAGTGAACCCTAATTGGAATTATGCTATTGAAATTGGTAGATAGTGATTGTTATTCCAAAATTCCATCTTTCTCTTCGATACATCCATGCTGCAAATTTCTTGAGTTTTTTGTGAAGCCCTAATATTTATGGAGAAATGAAGCTTTGAGTGGTGTTTCACTCTTTCAATCTTAGTCTTAGGACAAATTCTTTGAGTCCAAATTTATGTCACATGGACATGTAAAATTATAACACAAAACATATTGTTTTTATCTGTGAGATGTAACACAACATATTGCTTTAATTGTTGAGATGTAGTGCTGGATAATTTTTTATTGCACTTAACTCCCCATAGGTAGGAATTTTCTCTGTTAAAGGTGGTTTTTCTTACCTTTTCCAACGAAAGCAATAGTAGACACTCATATCTTATGCCATAACATTTTACAACAATCTTGAATCATCCAAGCCTAATCCTCTCCAAAGATAAGTGGGATGTTAACAATGAATTGTATTTTACTTAAACCAAGCCTAAAAGGTCTTGGAAATCAGACATCGCCATACTAAATGCCCTATTAGTCTTGAATCTCTAAACCTTATGGAGAAACAACCAATCCAAAACTTTTCATGTAACAAGCTATGTGTTTTCCAAAGTCTTGTGTCTCCTTCACCATCGTTGCTAAGAATCACTCTAGTTTCTCAAACATGAACTTGAATTTTAAAGCCAGATTTGAAGCAACAACTTTAGGGGACAATTTTGCATAATTTTGGAAGGATTGGCCTGTTAGCTCCATTTAGTCTTTTAAGACTGTTTAAATATATCCTAACGTGATATGTGTGTTGTTCCTTATTCCAAAGACACCGTCAATATAAGAAATTTTTCTTTTTTGTGATTTGCTCTCTATGATAAGATTGTGTTAATCCAAGTTGAACTCCTTATTCCAAAGACACCGTCAATATAAGAAACATTTTGTTTTGGTAATTGCTTTCTATGATAAAATTGTGATATGCCAAGTTGAACCCATGGGATGGAAAGGTTCAAATAGTTTATGGAGTCTAGATGTCAAATCCCTATCCATCTTTGGGACCCTATGGAAGAAATTTGCAAATTTGCAACCTGTTTCCAGTCAACCCCGAGTCTTTTTAAGATTAAGGATGTTGCAAAAGTTGAACAGACTCTTATTTCCACCCATGTCTACAGCTTTCTTCACACTGTTCTGTCGTCGTAAACAAGATGAAATTTTATTTGCAACCATGTTTAATATAAATAAACTTCATGCAAGTTTCTATTAATAATAAGATTTTAATTTATATGTGAAAAAAAATATTGTGATATGCCTTTATAAAAGAAAAATTCCTCTATAAAAATGGTACACTAGACAATCCATACCATCCTTTAGAGCTAGTGAGAACAAAAAGAAAGTGTTATTTGTTAATGCTTGAGAGTTGGTGGGAACAAAAAGAAATATTTTCTTGTGTTAGTGTTGACTTAGTTAACCCAAGATGTTGCACATGATCAAGAGCCACACGCACAGTCTCACAAACACAACCTTCACAACCATCAACTCCAAACAACAATATTCTCACTCACCAGCATGTAATCTTGCTTCTACTTTTAGTTCTTAACACTAAAATATCTTAGCTACTGATTATCCTGCTAATATGCATTTCTTTTTCACATCGAGACTTGCAGAATTAAAGTAGGGCATTGTTTTAAAAGCTCTGTATTTTGAAACATCTGTATTATATCAAACAACAGGGCGCAACATGCATTCTTTCATTGTGCAATAACATCTTGTGCAGTGTTGGATGTACTTGCTCTTCCATATAAAGAGGATCTTGCATAATATCGTCTTTATCCTTAATCGAGTATACTTTTGCTTAAAGGTAAGCTCAATGTGTTGTGCTCTGCCTTCAAAGGATTTAGTTAAATTAAGATGAAAGTGGTTTATCTAAATGTATTTCTATCGATATGTGTTTTCTCAAAGAGAAAAAGAAAGCGGATCTCTATTCTGGAGGCATTTTGTAAGAGCACAACTACAACCTGATACTTTGCATCACAACACTAGCTTAAATTCGTGTATTTTTGTCTTTTATTTTGACAAGAAAGTTGTCTTAAATTTTCCTTTTATTTCAACAAATGAATTTAGACAATGTGCAGTCTTTGGAGTTTTGCTACCTTAAAATTTCTACAGCTAAATGTTATGTACATGTTTTATTTTTATCTACTTGAAACAAGAAAAAGAAAACTTCTCCTTTTTTGCTATATAACAATCTGGTTTTTTATTCTATTTAATCTCATTTTTGTTTTTTGTAATTTGCTTCATGAAACCCCCTGCAACAAACAAATCTTGCACAATGTGTCGTTCTTTCATAAAGGGCATTCACAAGAGCATGATGTTCATTTTATTTGTAGTTGCAATGTATATTAAACTATTTAACATGTTCTAAATATAGTTACTATTCTTTGTGACTTCTATCTTCAACACACTCAATCCAAGCCACTTTATTATGACAATAACAACCATAATAGCATGATGTTCATTTGATTTGTACTTGCAGTGTATATTAAACTCTTTATTATGTTCTAAATATAGTTACTACTCTTTGTGACTTGTATCTTCAACACACTCAATCCAAGCCACTTTATTATGGCAATAATAATGTCATTCAACTCGTAAAGAATCTATCCTTTTAAGTGAATGCGGGGCCATTTAAATTAACCGCCACTTTATTGGGATTAATTCATAAGAATATATTAAACTATGTATTTCATTTTGATATGGTGCCCTATTTGTTTAAAATTGCAACAGGTTAAGATAAGTTAGAATAGACTTTGGATAGACATTTTTAAGATAAGATTTGTCTATTCCATGCGGAGCTATTTTTTTGCTTGAGATTAATTTGTAACCTCAACAACAACATTTGAAACAAATATTTCTATCTACAACAAGGAAAAATGAGTTTGGTTGGTCAAAGTGGGGTATTGTTATACTCCACCAAGATTCAGTTCCTCAAAAGAAGTGACCCACTATTTCATTCTCTCTAAACTATCACCTTAGTTAATGTTGCATTTGGGTAGTGTAAAGGAAAATTTCTCTTAACTCGAAATTTCAAAAATTCAAGATGTTTAACAAACCATGGGAAACCTACCAAACAATTCAACCCCTTGAGATCTGATAAAGTTGAAGTAAGTTTTTGAGACAAGATTTTGAGAAAAGAATTTAAATCTAAGTTGTTTAAACATTAAATAATTTGGATTTTTTTGCAGTTAAAATTATTGGAATCTCAGAGTGCAATCTCAAATTGTGAATAACATATATTTGAAATTCACTACCACCATTGATTTTGGATTTAGAATTCATAATCAATTTCAATAGTCTGAAATTCACTTACCTATTTTAGATTTGGTTGCTTATTTTGATCGTGATGAAGATGATGACGAGAGTTATTATATCCTAAACTTGCAAGTCTCGTATAGTTAAGTTCTATATAGTAAAATGCCAAAGACAAAGCAAAGACCAAAACTTACATTATCAAATGACAGCCAACAACATGTTAAGGAAAAAAAAAATTAAACGCTAATGAAAACTTTATAAACTAGACAAATTGACACTATATGTCTAAGGACTTAAAAAAAACATTAGGATCGAGATTATGGAAATTAACTACTCAATGGAGGAGAAATGGATATAGTTAAACAATGATGAACATTTTAAAATTAAATTTCTGTAATGTTTTTTTAAGAATTTTCATGTTTCTTAATAGTTTAGTATATTAAATTATTGTAATGTTTTAACTATGGAGTATAAGTCAATTATCCTATATTTCATAGATCTAGAATTAAGCTAGGAAGAAGTAAAGTGGCTGTATAAATCATATGACTTGTATTAATATCGTGATGTCAAATAAGAGCTAGTTTGGTGTGCCACATTGTGTTTATATGGACATTTCCCATCTTGGATGGTATAGTCTATGACACCCATAGCCGCGAGTTTTGATGGAGTATGGATTATGTATGACAAACTTGTGTGTGGAATTATATGTTATAGAATTGATTTGGGTCATATGACCAATATGAGTATATATGTGTGTGGTTGTATATTAGATTGTATATCTTTGACAAAATTTTGATTATGCACAAGTTATGTGGATGTTTCATTTTCTACATATGACCGATGGCTTGGTGCATAGCTTGGTTAACAATTGATGCTTGTGATATAGGGAACCATGGATAATGTTTGTTGTGTAGAACATATAGTTGATCATGGTTTTATTAATGATACAAGTATTTAATGGTTATGCATACTTACCTTGTAATGAGTGAGATTTGGTAGGGGCCTTGATTACTTGCAAACATGGATGCTCAAATAAAAAATGTTTGTGGATCACACATACATCTTCTAAAATGTAATTATGTTCTTTTCATTCTGAATTGAATTTGATTCTTTTGCTTTTTTTTTTGCATACTAACCTAATCCTGTAAAGCTTACCATTCCAGTTTTGAATTTGATGAATTCTCAAACCAATATCAATGGTGATAGCAATATTCACTTAGCTATCTTAAATTTGGTTATGAATTCACTTATTGACTATGAACTATTCAAAACGTGTAGTATTTCATGTTAATCAAATTGTTGTATCTTTTTTTGCAGTATTTCATGTCATTAATCTCATTTCTTTGTAATTTTTACTAGTACCTTACCACCATCCTATAAATTTATTGTATTTTCCTTTATTTTCTAGATGCACAATGGTAGTAATCATCAACCAAAATATTGGTTGGAAAACCCAAGGAACTCATTAGGACTTGAGCTTTGGATCTCCATAATTTCAGGACAATGAGAAATATAAATATATGTTGATAATCTATAGAACTGGTATGAAGTCATTACACTGCAACAAAGCATGAAAATAAATATAAATATAGAGTGTTTTTCTTGAAGTTTAATCGTCTTAAAAACACAAGTCTAAGAATTATCCATCAATTATCCTTAACTATAACCAAATTCCTCCTCACTACAACTTTCTACAAAAAAAAGTAGAAGACAATGTTGGGGACATTGCCACCACGTGGCTCTTGTTATTATATTGACTTCTTCAATTAGTTAGTGGAGGTATTTCCACTTAAGGTAAATGTGGATATTTGTTATTTCTTATATATTATTATCGTTCACTGTTTTAATTTACATTATAGGGTTGGAACATGTTTCACTCTCCCACTCCCTTTCTTTATTTATTCAATGGCAGTATTGTACGGAAGTTTAGTTTTTAGATGGTAGTTTTAGTTTTCTTGTTTGATGAGGGAGAATAGAAGTCACCCCAAGGGGACGACTCTTAATGTTGGAATTAAGAGGGTGTTGGAGCCATTAATTATTTTTGCTTTGGGGAAATCCCACTATTGTTGTTAGTTAGCTAAATGTATATTGAATATGTTATTTCTCTGTCAAACTATTTTGAGCGAAAGAGATCGGTAGAGAGCCAACTTCTATTTGATGAAAGTTGTAATTGTTATTTCTTGGTTTGGTTGTGCATAGTAATGGTTTTCCTCGCATTCCATTGTGGTGTATTGTTTATCTTTGTGCTAAAATAGAGGGGTGACCTATCTCCAGGGTTGATCCCTATATGAATTGTTTGATTTTTGCTGCATTGTCTTATGTTGGGTGGAAAGGGAGAGGGGTGGCCTCCCTAAGGAGGGTTGATCCCTTGTTGGTTGTTATTTTTGTTATATTATATTTATATTTACTTTTGGTTATACCACTAATATGTGAGGGTGATCCCTTTGTGTGCACATTGTGTTGCTTAATTTTCTTTGATAAAGAAAGGGAAAAATCCCTCTTTGAAAGGGCATATCTCCTCTCTAATTTTTATTTGTGCATAGTGTTCTTATTATGTGTGTGAGCGTGTGTGCATATGACTATTTTTTCAGTGATCAGAATCCATTGTGTAAGGGTGATCCCTCTATGCCTACATTGTATTGTTTTATTTTTCATGAAGAATGACGGATGGCCTCCTTGTAGGGAGCCAATCCCCATCTTTCTTGATTTTGAATGTGGTCATCTCATGTCTAGAAGAAAAAGGTGCAACGCTTCTTGTTTTTTAAATTGTTCCAGTTCATATCGCCTTTCATGTTAGCAAATATATGTATTTGTTGGTCATTGATAGAAAAGGAATTTCCCCATCTACACTAGAATATATTTATATTTATGATTTCTTGTGTTTGTAGAGATTGGTGGAGAGGGCATTGCCCCAACACTACTCAAATTTATTTATAAATTTATCATTGCTTATTGCATCAATTTCATGAGGGTTGAGGCATTTTCCTTGAATTTTTAATGCTTTTGGAAAACTATGTAATCATTGCTTAAGCATAGAGTTAGGGCATTTCTCTTGATTATCTAATGCTTCTACTAATGATATTAAAGTGTTGTTGAGGAGGGTATTTTCCCCATGTAATTAATTAAACACTTATTGATTGTGTTATGAAAGAGGGTGTCGGCCCTTTAGCAACCATTAAAGGTTGTTGCATTTGTTTATAAAATTATTTTTGCAGAGATGGAAAAGTGTTTCCCTTGAGCAACTACTAAATACTGTTGCATTTGTTTTTAGTTGCTTCAAGCAGAGATGACAAGTTTTACCCTCTTGTTGTTTGAATGTGCAAATTGATTGAATTTAAATGATATTCCATTGTTATTATTATCTTGCATTGAGAGAAGAGGGTTTCTCCATCCGTGGTGGCATTGGATGTGTAACACCTTTTTTTACCCTCACTCTTGAGATTGGAATAATTATGATTTGAGGGAATTATGATGATGAATCACCCAGCTATTTATTCATTTGAGATCTAAAAAATTTGTATGGATGTATTTTAGATGGCATCTAGTTCCATATGACCATGACATGCGTGAAGCAAAGAATTATTGATGAGATATGACCTAAGAATAATTATATAGAATATTGATTATTTGAGGAGAAAATATGATAAGAAACATAATGTCGACATTTGGTCAATTGTCAATGCAGTGATATTATGATTTTTAATTGTGAATGAAAAATCATGTGAAGTTATTAACTAGGATTTAAAGTTGTATTATGTTTTATAGTAATGAATGATTGACAAAATCTATGTAGCATGTATTCTAATGGTCAGTTGAGTACTAGAGGTTAGTACTAGTTGGCTCCCCTCGATTCTCAAGAATAAGTAAAAAACCCTCCCTATTAGCGTTTTTTAGGTAGATCCCTAGAAAACCTAGTAAACCTAAAAAACCTAAAAAACCTAGCCTTTCTTGAGACACTTAAGGCACCTGCTACCCTAAATCCCTCTCACCCCACTTTCATAAAAAAGAAAGAATTTTTATAATAACCAAATTTTAAACCTTAATACTATCCAATTAATTTTCCACTAACAATTATTTTAATTAACCTAGCCCTAATTTTATTTTTTTCAACTTTTTAACCAACTTGTTACTTATAGTAACCTTAATATTATTTAAGGTCTCTATATAAGTAAATTTCATAAACCATGACTATTTTTTCACTTTTTAAACCTTACATTAAAGTTCCTTTATAATGATTAAATAAAATAATTAACAAACGTAACTATCCAAAATTAAATTTAAAAACAATAGTTAAATATTAAAAATTAAAAATAGAAAATAGAAATTAATTAATTTGAAATTTAATAATTAATAATAGTTTATCATTATAATACCTATTAAATATTTTTAACCTATTTTTAACTTTGAACCTAAACTAATTAAGCTTAACCTTAATCTATATAATCTTTTGAAATAAAAATTTGTTTTTATAAACTAGGAACCCTAAATAGCTTCACCAACCAAACACTTTTCTCCCAAAATTAATCTAAACATTTCTCCACCTTTCGATTATTAATACCTAGGTCCTCATACTCTCCATATTTGACAAATTCGTCCTAATATGGATCTGAAACGTCGACATGGTCAACCTGCTACTGTGGTTTCTCTGACATCTTCAACTGACACCTACTCTTCACAGGGTAGGTGAACTGAGGTAACATTGGCTCAATCGTCATAACCAACTCCTCGTCCGTGGAAATTATCAGAAGGTCATGCAATGAGCATAGCACCTTGATAATATTGGTCGCGACAAGAATGTGGCGGTAATCAGCATCTATTTGAATTAAGGGAACTAATAAATCAATCATAAAGAACTAAAATAGATTATGATATCATAAATAAATAAATAAATAATGATAAACAAGTAAATAAATAATAATAATAAATAAATTGAAATAAAGATAAATTAAGAAATCAGTTAAAAGAGTAAATTAAGGAACTCGAACTAAAGTAAAATCCTAACTAATGGAAAAAGAATCAGAAAACCTATGGGTGGGCAAATAAAATTAAGTAAGTAAGTAAGTAAGTAAACTGAAGAATTAATTAAAGGGGATGCATGGAATGCATTGTTATTAATAGAAGGTTTAATAAAATCTAAAGGAAAGGAAGAACAAGGGATATTCTTCTTGGGTCCTATCATAGTTTTGAGCCTGAACCAATTTGGTGGCTCTGAGGCAATTGTGGAAGAGTGTGGTTCAATACATTGTGAGTGGGGTTGGGAGCCTCCCAGCAGCAGAATGGTGTTGTATTTCTGTTGCTATCCACGTATTGTCAGCCCTGTCGAGCTCGGGGTCCCTGGGGGAAGGAGAGTACCCGTCAGGGAATGGAAAGGAGGAAACATGTTGGTTCACTGTGATTGGAAATCCATTTGGAGCATGCAGCGAAAAGTTTAGCAGCGAACAAGTCTCGGAGAGCTAAAATATCTAAGTGAGTTGCAAAAACTCGCGACAAGGATTTCGACAACAAAAACATCCTTCGACAAAACTAGCAAATATCGACAATTTTATAGGTCATATCTATGATTGTATTTATGTTGTTTATTTTCTTGGAGTTATTTAAGTAAAATTTATTTGGTTTAAATGGTTGTAAGTTGGACTCTGTTCTAATTTTGTATAGTTGTAACAAGCACCTCTCGGATAGAGTATATATATAAATATGACTGGCTTGTATTTAGCTTTTCGATATATATGAAAAAAAAATTAGGGTTCATAGTCTAATTTAATCTAGATTTTTGATATTCATGCATATTAGTGTCAGTATTTTTGGGAGCTCGTGGAGGGTCATTAGGTATGGTATCAGAGCCAGTCGAACTTAAATAGGACTAAAAAAAATTAATCATTTTTTAGGATTTTGAAGTCATATACCATAAGGGGTTCTACTTATGAATTATTGATAGGGTTTTAAAAAAAAAATGCAAAATGTTCATGTCAAGTTGTTGGATCATTCATATCTGTTTAGAAAGTTTAAAATTACTATTTATATTAGCACTTCTTTTGTGTATGGTTTACGGGTATTATTTGCAATGTAAGGTAGTTGTGCGTGAATTGGAGATCAATTTTTTCATATACAACTTGATGATCATGGGTCAAATGGTTGTTGCATTAAATTTGGGTCTCTGGGGAGATATCATAGACCTTGGTTGATTCAAACATTTAGTAAATTTTTCTTGTTGTACTCCTGTAACTAACATTCTATTCGAGGAGTAATCCATTTAACTTTAAAAAAAATGTGCCTATCTCTTTACCATCGATATTGCTTTGGGATTTACATCCTCTATGTTTATGGAAATTGCAATAGTAGGGATTTTGTCTTCACCATTAATAAGAAACAATAAAACTTACATGCCTAGTTGCTTTTCCATAACTTGCAATTACAATGTCGAGAGATCTGGCTTGGTTGCATGTAAGAAAGCAGTTATCTTTGTTTTTCTATGTAAAAGAAAATCCATCTTCGATAAATATTTTGGAAGATTCTTATGGTCAAACCCAAAAAGAAAAGCACAGTGAAAATTTACTCCAAGAGAAGGCCATTCTAGAGATAACTTCATTGGAGATGTGAATGCTACAAACTTAACAGAGCAATTCCTATTGATCCAAAACCATGATAGTTGAGAACACAACCAATGATCCATATGGATCCCTAGAGATAAAATAACATGGCATATCATAAATCTATCTGCGATACTGAGTGTCCAATATGGATATGAAACAATCCCATGGATATCGCACCAAACTACGTTTGGTTAACTATATATCTCTGCACCAATTAGAAGAACTTAGCATTATGTGCCATGTTTGTTTAACTATCTCTCTGTGCACCAATTAGAAGAACTTAACCTCCTGTGCATGCTCAATCAATAACTGATTAAGGATCAAAAGTTGTCAAACTCTTATGAAGGAAACATATTTAAAGTATATCAGTGTGGAATAAATGATGGTCATGACCCGTTGGGTGCTCAGAATTCTAGAAGTTGGGGCAGATCGTTAATCTTCAAACTGTCAACAAAAAAAAATTGTACACTCAGATCTAGTAAAACCTGAAAACATGAACATATTACTGATTAAAATATATGAAGTCTAGCATATGGGCATATAAACTTCACAGTCGTTGAAATGCTAATGTATGGTTGTTGCAATTCATCAATCTTTAGAATAATTAATGCATCATTGTTGTAAGTTTCGTAACCTTAAAATGATAGCAATCCTCAACTCTTAAATCAATAAACCCTTGAAGTGTTATCATATCATTGTCTTAACTCAAAGGATATTAGTGCACTTCTACTTTAATCATTATAATCAGAACATAATAGTGTGAGTGCGTGGTAGCAGATTACCAATAGGAGATTAACTCAAAGAGTTTGGATGGCATACATTAAATGCCATTAGTGTTTACAAGTCCTAGTTAACTCTAGGTTAAGCATATCAATATCAAATCTAAGTGTAGCTTCAGTTAGAAGCCATATCAGTACAAATATCTTGTTAATTGAATTTGATCTAGCATGAGAACTCTCGACAAGCACATGAATGTGACATAACATGAACTCCTCATTGAAGTTTTAGAGGTAGCTCATGAGATTATGCACTCCTATATTTATGCTTGTTAATTGAAAAAATTTTACTATGCTATGTTTTAATTTACGAAATCTATATCTTTTACTTGCACTATAGACCAAGTAAAACAAGGTTTAAATGATTGCTATGGGATTGTAGAATCGATATAAGGGTTTGAATTCTTGTTATTCTATACAAATGGTGGGAAGATGTAATTACATATCTTCGTTACTAATACCTGAAGAACTAGTAGTAGATATAAATTTGGGTGCTCTATTATTATTATTGTAGGGCCCTTATGCTCTTTCGATAGAATAAAGAATATCCTCGCATGTGACAATCCCTTCTTTCATGACTGTGTGTGAATTAATGAAGTTATACTCGATAATTGATTTGTTGTATAATGTATGACTGGAATAGCAAGTTAAATTATGGTGATTATTGCTATGTTACAAGTTAAGTGTCACTAATAAGTTATCAGTTATTCGTTATCGCATTCGTCTAATCAAATGAGTTATATGTCACAAAGGTCAAGTTATCCATGCATCAACTACTAAAAATCGATCTAAATAAATAAAAACAAAAAGAATACTATTCTTCACTCCATTATTACCTCCACTCCCCTAAAAATGCAATTTAACACATTGTTATGTGAAGAGTAAATAGTAGGTAAATAAACACAGATATGACCATAACTTGTTATGTGAAGAGTAAGTAGTAGGTAAACCATAACTACAGAAAAAGCTAATACAATACCTTTTCTTATGATACTGTCGCCTTTTGGACAATCTTTTGACCTAGCAAAATAACATCTTACTATTCAAGACCATGTATCAAAAATATTGTACTCATACCAATCAAGTTTTAAAAAAAAAGTGGTGTGGAGTCTATAGGTGAGTCTTTGGTAAATTTGTGGAGATTTATAATATTCCAAGTAAGAAAAATGCAATGGAGGTGTCCTTGTTTGTGTCTAATTATGTCTTGGCCTTTCAAAAAAAGCAATATTGTCTCAAGGGTTTGGAATATAAGCAAATACCTTTTTGTTTTTATCAATGACATGACCTTGGCCACGAAGATTTAAGTTGGTTTAGTAAAGAGGGACTATTAAATTGTTTTTTTTTTAAATGATTCATTACCTTAAGATTGTGTATTTTTTTTTATTTTTTTTAAAGAGTTATCTATCTTGTTAATGATTAAAGGGGAATTTGAGATATAGAATGCTTTATTACTCCAAATGGTGGAGGGTAATGGCTATAGGGTTATTGTATTTGTGAGTCATATGAAAGAAATTTGAGAGGGT
>LPNX011077388.1:13458-33049 GCA_001517045.1 Pseudotsuga menziesii | reverse complement strand
ACTTAGAACAACACTATGGGAAGTGTGCCTATAATAATATTTGTAGGAGTAGTACAACCATGGGAAACATTAGTGGGAGTAGACACGCCATCATGTGTAACAATGAAAGTGTCTGCATGTCTAAGACCAATATAAGTGTGGTCAATGAGTAATGGAGCACACTCATATGCAAACCATGACAATTTTGGGTTCAGAAAATAATAGAGTATTTTCTGATCCAATTTGCAGGTATTTAAAAAAAAAAATTTCACTACCATCGCTTAACCAACGGCTCTATATGTCGCTTGATCGACGCTTAATATTCCTATCCGTTGCTTAACCGACGGTTCTATATGTTGCTTAACGGATGCTTAATCTTCATATCCATTGCTTAACCGACGGTTCTATATGTCACTTAACCGACGCTTAATCTTCATATCCATCGCTTAACCGACGGTTCTCCTTGTCGCTTAACCGACATTTAATCTTCATCTCCAATGCTTAACCGACGGTTCCCCCTGTCGCTTAATCGATGCTTATGAAGATGTCGGATAACCGACGACAGTCCACCGACGCTTAAAAAAAAATCATAGTGTCGTACATGCGACAGGGAAGTGTCGAAAATCATAGTGTCGGATTTTTGGTCGAAATGTAGTAGTGTTGGGATGGCTGCTTCTGCTGATTCCTAAAGTTAGAAGGTTTGAAACCTTTCTTTCTTTGGTCAAACTTCTCATTCTTCTTGTCCTTCCATGCCTTATGGTAATCCGGCTTACCTTTTCTTTGCTCATAGCAATACTTAGGTTTTCTTATTGCTTCTTCAAGAGTTCTAGGTTCATAAAACTCAATTCTATCTTTGTAAGATTGAGGTAATCCACTCAGAAAATGTTGGACCTTCACTTTTTCATCTCTAATGTACCGGACATACCTCAACAGCTCCAAAAACGTATTTGCATATTCTTCCATGGTTTGATGTCCCAATCTCAGCTCATGGAACTCCTTAATCTTGTCATCATAATACCCGTCAGAAAGGTATTTCTGCTCGAAATACTTCTTGAACTGTTTCCACTTAAGTCTCCTTTCACTGATCCTCTTCACTTGCTTGAAGTGTTCCCACCAAATGGATGCTCTTCCATTCAGATTGAATATGGAAACTCTTGCCTTCATGTTTCTCGAATAATCATGCACTTGAAAGTACTTCTTTATCCCAAGAAGCCAAACTTCAGCCTCTTGTCCAGTATTTACCTCACCATCAAACATAGGAGGTTTAGCTTTCTTAAATTCATCTCGAGAGCGATCCCTATGGTGTCTATTTCTTTTTCTTTTATGAGAAGAAGAACTTGAATCCCCGCTAGATTCTTTAGAATCAGATGATCCACTAGAAGTCCTTCTCCTTCTCCTAGTACTACTCTTACTGCCTTCTGGTCTTTTTGTACCTAGTCCAGAGTCTATCTTTCTATGTAAGTCTGTCAAACTCTGCAACATAGTAGCATTCAACTGATGCTGCTCTTCCTGGGATTTGACCAGGCTTCTCATGGTGGCTACAACATTTGACGATGTCTCTTGGAATCTACTTCCGTTAGACTCAATGTCATCATTTCTATTACGAACATTTTCTCCCATGGCATCTCGCACTTGCTCATAAGAATCCCGAGCATCATATCCGTCATGGGTTCTCATAACTGAACCACCACTTAGTTATCAAAGTGCACTACCTAGAATACTACCCTTGAGGGTGACTATGACTCTGCAAACGTGTTAGTAACACAACTGTTAGTTGCATAACATTGATATAAACCAGCATTGCTTACCTTCTCCTGGAAAAATTATAAAACAAAAATTATTATTATTATTTTTTTTTGTTGTAAATCTATGTTTTCGTGCAATCTGGTGCATGAAATCGCTACCACTTTTCTCCTTTTCAACCCTGAAAATCCACTGAAAAACAGCTGAAAATCCCACTGAAAAATAGTTGAAATCTACTGGAAAATCCCACTCAAAAAACTCAAAATTTTCCTCTGCAGAATTGACTCTCATTTCATCTATTAATCCGTCGTTTCGGTAGTCCAAACCACTAACTTCTCTACTATTCATTGGCTGTCGAAACCACTAAATTTTTTTGACATTTCGGGCCGATCCTACTCTGGATTCCGACATTTCGGCGGACTGATCCTCTAATTTTCTCTGATGTGTCAGTGGTCCAATCCTCTAAATTTTTTCAATGTTTCGTAAATCTTTCTTCTTTCTTCTGCCGCCGCATTGGCAATCTCATCTTCTATTTTCCTCCAATACTTGTCGTAGCATCGGCTACTCAAACAACTAAATTTTGCCGACGGCATCGGAAGTCCTTTCGGCTAACTCAGCCGACGTATCGGATGCTCAAACAGCTAATGCCTTCCGATGATCTCAACACTTAGAAAATTTTGACTTTTCACCCACGTCAGCTCAACTTCCTTCTTTTCGTTGGCGAAGTAGTTCCATCCGCAGCCGCAACAGCGGAACGCGATCTTTGATCTTCTTCCGATCGGTGGCGCAACCTGATCGGCATCGACAGTCTTTTCTCATCGAAAGTCTAGTGCTCTAGACTTCCACAACGACGGTCGTATGAACCACTATCTTCTTTCGATAGCCAACGATTTCTATACTTAGAAAAATTTTTGAACTTTCTTCATGGCATCGGTGGTCGAAGGCTTTCCGCGTCGGACGCGTAGTCATTTGGCCATCCGCAACAGCGGATGCTCAAACAAATTTCTTCTTCCAATGATTTTCCTTCCAACTATGCCCCATCGGTCATGATTCCGCCTAGCTCTTCCACTACTTCAGAAGTCTGTTCCACTAACTCTTCCGATGATCCAACAGTTCCAACACTTAGACAAATATTTTTATTTTTATTTTTGTCATCAATTGCTGATCTCTGATGGGAAAAAAGAAATTATGCTTCTGTCACTGCATATTCGTGGTCCCTTCAAGCCCATGCTGCAACATGAGCTCTGATACCACGCTGTGACGTCCCCAACCCTCCGACCGATGAAGAGGACGCGACCATGGCGTTAACCATTTGGGCTAAGAGCCCCATGAACATGTGAATTCATAAAATACTGAAATGTTGAATGCTAAAAATAGGATGCATTGAAATAGACATGCATAGATGCAATTGTTGATCATACACAGATGCAAATATTTATCATACGCAGCGGAAACAACACACATTCATACAAGCATTCATTCAACATGTTCATCATGATCATTAACAGAAATATGATTGCAGAAGTAAAATGAACAAGAATCACTTATCTTATGAAGAACTCATTCCACAACTAGCTATGTCACTGCAACGTTCCACCCAACCATAGGCTAGCGTGCTCCTTAATCTCTCAGCAACGCTGCCACCCCCGAGTTGGGCATGATTCTCTAAGGAATAAGGGAACAAGCAGGCTTACACATAGCCAAGGATATACAAACACAGCCAAGCTAACACAGTTGGGTTTATCAGGAAATCAACAAGATAGCCAAGCCAACATGTTTAGGTTTATCAGGCCATCCAGGAGTTGGGAAAGGCTAAATGCTAAGTTGGTGCACTCATTACAGAGCCAAGAACACCTACACCAGAACTATCCTGACTTCTAAGACACCCACACACACCCAACATAAGGAATCAGTCCCTTCTCTGCTACACAATCCCTCAGGCCCTGCATTCCCTTCCAGCGCTATTCAGGGGTTGTGGAGAAGAAAGCCAGCCCTCGAGCTCTGTCTGTGTGGTTTCCATCCACCAGTTTTATCAAGCAAACCAAGCCAACATCCCTACTCCCAACACAGTCCAAAGACCAACCATTGCACGCAGGCAATTAATTAGCATTTACAGCTTAACAGGGAAGATGATTCCTGAGTGAATTATACAGCCCCAAACGTATCAGAGAACATGGGGAAAACAACATTCCCAAAATGAAATCAGTGAGCACCGCTCACAACAGGGGAAAAACCATAGCCTGTCCTGGGAAACAAAGCCACTGAGAAAATATACATAGACCACGCTGAGGAAGAGAAAAATGCAGACTTCCAACCTGTGCGTGAAACGAGCAGATTCCTATCCCCAAAATATAAAGAAGACCATAGCAATCACCCCATAAGGGAGACCATAGCAACACAACAATATTGAGGAGAACAACGATGACCATAACTCACAGGAAGAACAGCAGTTCCAATCTCAACATTAAAATGACGGCAAATTATACGGCCATACCACTTTGTGAGGAGATCATACAACTGAAAACGTGGGCGGCCCTTCACAGGAAATTGGGGATGAGAGAGCACCACTCCGAGATCGCTGTGTGAGCCCAAAACCAGGAAATCCTGTGGGTGAGAACAATGAGTAGACAATGGCGAGAATTCCCGTAGCCAGAAGTGCATGAACGTGAGTAACTTCTGCTCCTGCGTGAGGATGAACAACAAATCGTGAGGCCTGCGTAGTGGAGAGTGCGTGAGTGCTTCAGCACAGTCGTGGAGGGGGAGTAGAATTCCTGCGGGAGTGATGGCAGTGGTTTATTTTACCATTGTGAAGTCAACTGCAGGTGGAGTGTGCGTGTGGGCAAGGACTGGCAGTCCTGCCACACCACTCCCAAAAACAATAACTGACTCAACCACCAGCAGCAATTCTTAATGGAGGTGGTTGGGTAAGACAAGGTGGTGACACATGGGTTTTTCCCTCATGGCTCAAGGTTTGACATTTCCCCCACCCTTATCCTTGTGAAAATCATGCCCCTTATCAATTTAGTTGCCGCGATCGTAGCTGGTTGGGTTCATCTTAATTAAAGATGCATATTTACATGATGCTAAAACTTGATATGTATGCCGCATGCCCCGATGTACCATTGGTGACAAATTTAAATCCAAAACATAGCATAACCGATCAATGGTGGGGCCTTAGCCTTTAGCTCCACACCATGATCATTACAATATATACATCATATACATCTAATGCTACGGGGTCAAAACCGGGGTGTTACATTCCCCTCCCCCTTCAATAGCACTGTCCTCAGTGCTTACAAAATTGAACAAAATGCTACACTGGTATTGCCTCAGTGTTCCGTAGAATTGAACAAAAATGGATGTGCCAATCGCATGGCATCCTCTAGCTCCCATGTAGCCTCTTCAGGTCCGTAGTGCTCCCATTGCACCTTTACCTGCCCTATGGCTTGGTTCCAGAGCATTGTGACCTTCCTGTCGAGGATGTGCATTGGCTCGATTCAGAACTCTCCCTCGGGTTCCACCTGAATCACATCCCAATTTATCACATGGTTAGGATCATGTACATATCTCTTAAGCAAAGAAACATGAAAAACATTATGAGCTCTAGTGTTAGCAGGCAATGCAAGTCTATATGCAACTAGCCCTATTCTTTCAAGCACTTCAAACGACCCACAGTATCTTAGTGACAACTTGGCACAACTTCCAAGCTTCAAGGAACTCTTCCTTGCCCTCACTCTAAGGTAAACATGATCCCCAACACTGAACTCCCTGTTCACCCTATGCTTATCTGCATAGCTTTTCTATCTGTCCTGTGCTGCTTTCAGATTCTGCCTGATCCTTACAACCTCTTGCTCCATTTCCTGGAGCAATTCTGGTCCAAGCACAATCCTGTTCACTAGATTATCCCAAGTCACTGGTGTCCTACACCTTCTTCCATACAAGGATTCATACAGACTCATCCCCAAGGATGCCTGCTGTCCATTATTATAAGCAAACTCTACCAAGTGTAAGTAATCTTCCCACTTGGTTGGTTTGTCCATTACGTACATGTGAACCATATCTTCAAGCACCTGATTAACTCTCTCTATCTACCCATCTGTCTGAGGATGGTATGCAATGCTAAAGTTAAGCTTTGTACCCAAATCTGCAAACAACCCCTTCCAAAAGTTGGAAGTAAACTTGACATCCCTGTCAGATACTATTTCCTTCGGCAATCCATGCAATTTGAATATCTCCTTCATGAATATCTTTGCAATGTCATCAGTCTTATGCGTAGACTTAACCGGTATAAAATGTGCTGCCTTTGTCAACTTGTCCACCACAACCATGATGGAATCATGTTGTCTCCAAGTCATCGACAATCCTGTAATAAAATCCATGGAAATAACTTCCCATTTCCATTCTGGAACTGGCAAAGGCTGCAACAAACCTGCTAGATGTTGATGCTCAACCTTTACCTGCTCACATTTCATACACCTCGAAATGTACTCAGCCATATCCCTTTTCATTCCTAGCCAAAAGTACTGCTTTCTAGCTGTAGCAATTGTCTTCTGATATCTTGGGTGACCAGAATATGGAGCTTCATGGATCTCATCCCTAACAACTCTCCTCAAATAAGCTACATTTGGAATATAAATTCTACCTTTATAAGTGAAAAGTCCATCTTCTTCCAATTTATATCCTTCATACCTCTTCTCAAGACTTTGCTGCTGGAATTTTTCTTTTAACTGCTCATACAATTCATCTCCAGCAACATGACTAACAATCTGTTGCCTCAAGTCTGATTGGCAAATACTAAGAGATTCCACATGCATTCCTTGCATCTTCTTGCTGAGTGCATCAGCTACCTTATTTTCCTTTCCTTTTATGTGCTTAATTTCAAAATCAAACTCACATAAAAATTCCAGCCATCTTGCTTGCCTAGCATTCAGAGTAGGCTGATCAAACAAATACTTCAGTCCACAGTGATCTGTTATGAGCTCAAATTTCCTACCCATCAAGTAATGCCTCCACATCTTGAGAGCATGTACTATGGCTGCAAGCTTGAGATCATGAGTGGCATAGTTCTTCTCATGTTCCTTAAGCTTTCTTGACTCATAAGATATCACATGGTTGTCCTGCATAAGGACTCCTCCAAGCCCTTGTCCACATGCATCGGTACACACCATATAATCTTTCTCTGGATCGGCAACCTTCAATACTAGTGCACTGGTGAGAAGACTCTTCAACTGCTGGAAGCTTTCTTCACACCTCAATGTCCATTCAAACTTCATCCCCTTCTTTTGCAAAGAAGTGATGGCATGTGCAACTTTGGGGAATCCCTCAATGAATCTCCTGTAGTATCCTGCAAGTCCCATAAAAGACCTTCCATCTGTCACATTTCTTGGAGTAGGCCAATTCATAATGGCTTCAATCTTTTCAGGGTCCACAGATATACCCTCTTCTGAGATAATGTGACCCAAATACAGAATTCTATCTCTATAGAAGTCACACTTGCACAGTTTCGCATACAACTGATGCTCCCTGAGCAATTGCAATGTGAATCTCAAATGCTCTTCATGCTCTTCCTCATTCTTAGAATAAACAAGAATGTCATCAAGGAAAACAAGAACAAACTTGTCCAAATACCTGCTGAAGACACTATTCATAAGGCACATAAATGTAGTTGGTGCATTTGTGAGACCAAATGGTACCACTACAAACTCATAATGCCCATACCTTGTCCTGAAGGTTGTCTTATGAATGTCTTCATCCTTGATTCTCACTTGATGGTAACCAGACCTCAAGTCAATCTTGGAAAATACCTTTGCTCCTCTCATTTGATCAAAGAGGTCATCAATCCTAGGCAAAGGATATTTATTCTTCACAGTAACCTTGTTCAATTGTTTGTAATCGATACATAACCTGAATGTACCATATTTTTTCTTTACAAACAGAACTGGTGCTCCCCAAGGAGACACACTCGGTCGGATATAATTCTTTTCCAACAACTCTTGTAGTTGCATCTTCAATTCTAACATCTCTGGTATACTCATCCTGTAGGGTGCCTTGGACACTGGTGCTGCTCCTGGCATGAGTTCAATAGTGAAGTCAATGTCCCGCTTTGGAGGAAGCACTGGAATCTCATCAGGAAACACATCCCTGAATTCCTGTAACACATGATAGTCCTCCAACCTCGGAGTCTCACTTCCTGATGTCTCCAAAATATGAGCTGCATACAACTGGCAACCCTTCCTACAGAACTTCTTCAGCTGCATTGCTGAAACCTGCCGTGTTGAAATCATCTTTGGAATGCCTTTCACAACTACTAGGTTCCCTTCTTCATTCATGCATTCGAAATTCTTATTGTAACAGTCGAGCTTCACCCTGTGAGCTTCTAACCAATCCATTCTAATGAGAACATCATAGGAACCAAGCGGTAGAACATTCAGATCTACACAAGTGACCAATCCATTCATGACCAATAGACATTTCTCTACCACTTCACTGACCTTTCTCTTAGTTCCAGTAGCTAGCTGAACTAACCAAATATTCCACCTAAGTTCGGGGTGCTGTTGTTGAGATCTTGGACTTCCAAGTTGAAAGGTCGTTTACAGATGGATATGTCTTATGCTACAATTCATGTTCGAGATGGGAGCAAAATGTTATATAGTGAAAAAAGAACTCCTTATGTAGTAAGCAGTTAGGACAAACCTGAAATTCATCACATCTATGCTGTTGATACTGACTTAGGGTCTTCTATTTTCTTTAATGATGCTATTCCACATGATATAGAAGAGGCATTGCAGAAGAAGTATGAAGAGAATAAGGAAAAGGAAGTGCTAGAGCAGGATGCTTTTGAAGCGAAGCAAAAAAGGGAAGGTCAGTGGATTATGTACTTTGACGGATCTGCTGCAAAAATAGGTGCTGGAGCTGGTGTGTATATAATTTCTCCTATTTGGGATTTCATAGATTTATCATATAAATTAACATTTCAGTGCACAAATAATGTGGCAGAATATGAAGCTTTGTTACTGGGATTGCATGCTTTGAAATATTTGGGAGCTCAAAAAATAAGAGTCTTGGGGGACTCAGAGTTGGTGATAAATCAAGTAAATGAAAGCTATCAAACCAGGCATCCTCGGATGAGGGCTTATAGGAATGAAGTATGGGATATGTTGGGAAACTTCTTTACAGAGCATGCAATTTAGGTAGTTCCCAGACATGAAAATTTGGTAGCTGATTCTTTAGCCGTGGCCGCTGGAAAATTTGAAACCCCTGTTGCTGGTCAAAGGGAATACCAAGCGGAAATTGTGAATAGACCATCTATCCCTGATAACTCTAAATACTGGCAGGTTTTCGAAGATGATATGCAGATCAGAAGGTTCCTAGAGCTCTCAAGAGAATTTGTGAATACTCCTATTGACACTGCAAATGACAATGGCGAGAGCACTCAAGATGATGAAGAGCTTGAGGAAGAAGGAAATGGTGCTGAAAAGTTAAAGGGAACCTTAGGAGGTAAAGATATTATCCAGTTAAAAAAAAATTTCATCCCAAGAGGACTAATTCCTTTAGAATTTTTTTTTGATCAGAATGACGTAGCTAAGAATCCCAAAGTAAAGCCCGTTGAGAATGCTGTTGAAGATAAGAATATTGGCACCGAAGAAAATCCTAAGATTGTGAAGTTGTCCAAGAAGTTGCCTGAAAAAGAGAAGGAAGAGTATGTGAAATTAATGAAAAAATATACGGATGTATTTGCATGGAGTTATGAAGACCTGAAGGAGTATGATACATCTATCATGCAGCATATTATCCCTATAAAGCCTAGAGAAAAACCTTTCAAGCAGAAGCTCAGAAGGATAAATCCTAAGTTGCTCCCTATTATTGAGAAGGAAATTAAAAAGTTATTTGATGCCAAGATCATTGTCACTCTAAGGTTTTCAAAGTGGGTTGCAAACCTTGTTCCTGTTAGAAAGAAGAATGGAGAAATAAGATTGTGTATAGATTTCCGGAACTTGAACAAAGTGTTTATGAAAGACAAATATCCTTTGCCGAAGATGGACCGTATATTGCAGAAAGTAGTTGGAGTTGAAAGAATTTCAATGTTGGATGGTTTTTCCGGCTACAATCAAATCAAAGTATTACCTGAATATCAAGAAAAAACTTCTTTCACTACACCTTGGGGCACTTTTTTGTATGTCAAAATGCCTTTTGGCTTAATGAATGCAGGAGCTACTTTCCAACGGGCTATGGACATTGCTTTTGCAGGGGAAATTGGGAATTTTGTAGTAATCTACATGGATGATATCACAGTCTATTCAAAATCTAACAGAGAGCACCTGTGTCATTTGGAGAAAGTTTTCATGAAATGTAGGAAGTTTGGCATATCACTGAATCCAAAGAAGTCCAATTTTGCATTGGAAGAAGGAAAGTTGTTGGGGCATATAATATCAAAAGATGGAATAAAAATTGATCCTGAAAGGGTGAGTGCAATCCTGAAAGTGGGTGAACCAAGGAGTAAGAAAGAGATACAATCATTCTTAGGGAAGGTAAATTTTTTGAGAAGGTTTGTGCCAAGTTTTGCTGAGATCTTAATGAATATCACAAATATGTTAAAAAAGGGTCACGAGATAAAATGGAATACTGAAGCTAGAAAGTATTTTTGGGAAATAAAAAAAGCAATATCAGAGGCTCCTGTGTTGGTGAGCCCAGATTTCACCAAAGACTTCTTAGTATTTTCATATGCTTCAGAATATACTATAGCAGCAGTTTTGTTACAGAAAAATGATGAGAATTTGGAACAGCCCATAGCATTTTTTAGCAAAATGTTGAGGGATGGAGAATTGAAATATGACATTATGGAGAAACAATCTTATGCCTTAGTCAAAGCACTGAAGGATTTCTGAGTATATATTCTACATTCACATATAATTGCACATGTTCCATCTGCTACAGTAAAGGGAATCTTGACACAACCAGATCCAGAAGGTAGAAGAGAAAAATGGATTGCTACATTGTTGGAGTATGATATCGAAATAAAACCCACCAAGTTGATTAAAGGACAAGGATTAGCTAAAATGATGGCTAATTCAAATTGTGAAGCTTTGCAGATTAATTTCTTATCTCATCAAGCTAATCAGTTAGATACAGAAGTGGAAATAATGGCTGATTTTGTGGCTTCTCCATGGTATTCTGATATTGTATATGTCCTTCAAAATTTGCAAGCACCAGAGGGGTTGAGTAAGTCAAGAGCCCGATCCATAAAATTAAAAGATGCCAAATTTTGTATTCTAAATCAATATCTTTATTGGAAAGACCCTGGAGGAGTGTTGCTGAATTGTCTTTTGGAAAATGAAGCTCAGCATACAGTCAAAGAATTTCATAAGGGCGATTGTGGGGGGCATCATTCTTGGAAGGTGACGGCAAACAAAATTCTAAGAGCAGGCTATTAGTGGCCTACATTATTTTCAGATGTGTATAAAGAAACCAGTAAGTGTCATCAATGCCAAATTTTTGACGGAAAAAGGAAAGTACTTCCTCTCCCTTTGAATCCCATAATAGTAGAAGCTCCATTTCAGCAGTGGGGTTTGGATTTTATTGGAGAAATAAACACCAATTCATCAGGGAAACACAAATGGATTTTGATAGCTACAGACTATTTTACAAAATGGATTGAAGCTATCCCCACTAGAAGAGCCACGGATAATGTAATCATGGATTTTCTTGAGGAAAATATATTGGCTCGATTTGGGTGCCCCAGAAGAATAGTAACAGATAATGCAACCGTGTTTAAATCCAAGAAAATGATTAATTTCTGTCACAAGTACCATATAAGCCTCAATCATTCAACTGCCTATTATCCGAAGGGGAATGGGTTGGAAGAATCCTCTACTAAAAGCCTAGTGAGGATCATCAAGAAGCTGTTAGAAGATAACAAAAGGTCCTGGCACACCAAGCTCAAGTATGCTCTTTGGGCTGACAGGATTAGTACCAAAAGAGTAATTGGCATGTCTCCGTTCCAACTGGTGTATGGGACTGAAGTTGTTTTTCCAGCATCGTTAGGTGTCCCAGTCATGAGGTATTTCCAAGATCAGCAAGAAGAACCTAATCATATGCAAAGGAGGATAAATCAGATTATTGAACTGGAGGAGCAAAGGAATAAATCTTATGACAGGGTGCAATCACATCAGGAGAAAATGAAAAGTACTTTTGACAGGAGAATCAAAGAAGAGCAGTTTCAGATTGATGATTTGGTCCTAAAATGGGATGCTCCGAATGAAGACAAACATGGGAAATTTGACCATATGTGGGTAGGTCCTTACGTTGTTGCTGGTTACAGAGGGCAAAATGCATTTTTTCTGGAATATCCGAACGGGGTTCTTCTAGATAGTAATACCGTCAATGAAAGGTACCTGAAACATTACCTGTCATAAGGAGGAAGGTAAAATTTGTATTATAGCCTGTAAATACTTATTTCTCTTTACAAAGTTAACATGAATGGTAAGACTAATAATGTGAAGCCTACAGTGAAGGCCCTAAGGTACGGGAGGCATGCTTTTCCTTTCTCAAAACAAAAAATAATATATCTACAAAAAACGAAAGATGAGTTTTCTGCAAGTTATTGTGAAAAATCAAAAATAGGCACCTGGTCTACGAGTTCTTTGATACCTCGCAGGGAGGATATCATCCCTAGATGGAGCCAGCTGTTAACATCATTATTTAGCAGGGGAGCAAAAAGAACATGGTGGAAATAAAATAATGGTCACTTGTCAAAACTTTCCTTAAAATTTTATAGTATGAAATCATGGTAAAAGGCGAAAAACGATGATTTGTCAAAGGATTTGACGGTGCAGAGTGAAAAGATGAGGATCAATGGTTTGTATTATATCCGCTTTGTGAACTCGCGTGATTGTTAAAACAACAGAGCGCCTGTGGAATCGAGTACATGTTTCTTGATCTAACGGCAGAGAAATAAAGGTAGATCACATCGACGGTTGTGGATGATTCCGGAGCGGAAACTTGCACGATGGATATGACCAGGACGCCCAACAGAATGAGGTACGTGGCGCTTGATCCGAGGGTTGAAAATTAAAGGTGAAATAGATCAATGGTCACGAATGGATCTGGAGTGCGAAGGTGCACAACAGATAAAGGTGAAGGGTGGTTGTGGAAAATAAACCACTGTCCACGTGGCCGATCGTGGTGGAATCCAGAGGCAAAAGTGGTTTAGTGGAAACCGCCAAAGGAATGCTCCAGAGTGGGGTCCTATAAAAGGGAATTTGACTTGTCCCGTGGTTATTTTATTGGTGTCGGACGGGTGAAAAAGACTTGCAGATTCGTCAACCTTCGACTGTCAGTTTCGAATGCACACCGCTACAGTTAACAGGTAAGGCTTGAATGCCCATAATTCGTCCGTCTAATTGCCATTTATCAACTGAATTATGGACCAGGGGAAGGAATTGCAAGGGTCTGGTCATATTGTTGATGACAGGGAATATTATTTAGTTGATAGGGACAAAGGTGTGTGCGATCTGTTTCTGTCTATAGGAAGCATAAAAGTCAGTAAAGAAAGGTTATGGCACTATAATTCATAGGGAAATGATGTCTTGAATGTCTGTAAATCCTTTTTATATTATTTCACGCTCAAACAAACACTGCATTTTCTAGAATTCGTGAAATGGTGTGCTGTGAATTATTCCCCTTCTCAGAGAATCATTGTAAGCCACTATACGTCTCGAATTCTCTATAAAATCAGTGCCAAAGTCATCCGCAAAAATTTCAATTTGCCTGACAGTTACCTTGACCAACGTGAACCTATGAATGAGTCAATCCTTGCTGAATTGTTCAAGAGTTGTGAAACTGAAGTCCGTTGCCAATTCCTGTCCAATATTTTGAAAGAAGGTCAATCTTTAGATGGTCTTTTCTTACCTTACCCTGTGCATATTTTTAAAAATTAAGTTCAATTAGTGGTATCCCTGGTCTGTCAAATATTGGGTCTTGATGATGATTGTCACGTGAGTGAAGTCATCCTTGGTTTTTTATTGAAAATAAGTTCCTTAGGTTCTAAATCCCAATTGGTTCCTGTGTTCAGTCTAGATGAGTACTTGGCAGAAGCAATTCATCTTCAGCTAAGTGAGTTCCCAAAAGTCAGGTTCTTTAAATTTCAGACTTACTTGTTGAACATGCTGCTATGTTCAAATGTCACTGAACTACAGTTTTTGAGTACTATCTTCTCTTCTGATTTGCCCAAGCAAATAAACATGTTTGAATTTGCCAATTCAATCATGTCAGAAATGTATAAAATGTTGTTCGATGAAGAATTTCCCCATGTGTTGGAGGAGATGAAGTGTTTGATGCAATCCTCACCCGAGGACCGAGTTGGAGACTGGTTCCTGCACAAAGATTCCACTGTTTTAAGGGTATATGGATTTACCGGGCAGCCTTATAAGTTACCTGCTTTCCTAACCCCGAGAATTTTTGCATTAGAATTCATGAGGCAGAGGTTGCAGTCTGAAAAAGAGAATTTTGGAGCTTTTAAAAAATCTTCAAATATTAAATTCCCCATCAAGGTTGGCTCTTTCATTTTTAAAAATAAAGGTGCCTTAGTGTTTATTGAAAAATTATTGGCAGGCATGGAATTCAAAAAGGAGCCAAGGATAAATTATGATCCTCACCATGTAATAACCCTCAGGAAACAGGCCAACAAGAACAAACCGTTTGATCACCAGTCTATTGAAGGTTTGGCTGAAACAACCAATCTATTGCAGTTTATGGAGACTCCCAGGTCTGACGAAGATACCACATACTATACCAGTTACAGTATCCTAAATAACATAGGGCACTAGTATTGTAATTAAAAGAATTATTTCTAAGGTCGAGAGCATGGAATTGGATGAAGACGGATCACATAAAAAAGCCAAATTGTTTCAAGGGGGTGGAGTTCCAAGTGAAGAAATTTCTGATGATTTCAAGAAAGTTCCTCTAGTCCCTACAAAAGCTGTACAAATAAATCATTTTTCATTTAAAAGTGTAGATGGTTCAGATTCAAGTCCAACTTTCAAGTCAAAAGAGGAGCTCAAGGCTAGTTATATGGAGAAAAGAAAACAGTCTCTGAAAGAGACAAGAAATTTGCTCCCGCGAGTAAAAAATTTGAACAATCCAAAAACTTCTTTGATCTCTACTAGAGATGCTGAAAGAAATACCTTAAAGTTGGGCATGGTGAATGACAAAAAGATGTTAGAGATGGAAATCCGATTGGATAAAATCAGTGTACCGGACAAGATACAACTTCACAAGCAAATGAGTGACATCATCTATTCAGACCTGTTACAAGCTATGGTAAGAATCAATAAATTACACATTTTGGTAGATAAATTAGAGATTCAATTGAAACATGAAAAAATTGAAAATAAGGCTAATGCCATTCAGATTAAGAAACTACAAGCAGATATTGTCAGTTCAGGCAATGAGAGAGATAATAGCCAGGCAGTCAGAAGAATGCTGGAGGAAAAGGACAATGCCCTCCAAGTTTTAAAGAAAAAGTTGAAGACCCCTGGCGCTGAGCATGTTCAATCCTCCGAGTTATTGGCTCTGCAGGAAGAGAAAGAAAAAATCCATCAAGAGATGATGGAACATAAAGGGAGAGCTGTTGAATTACAAGAAGAAAAAGACAGGTGGGAAACTGAACGGAGTGAGTTGATATCTCAAATCACCATGCTAAAAAATGATGAAAAGGAGATCATGGAGGAATTCATGAGTCAGACTCCTACTGATGAGGACCTGTCAATTGTAAATATTGAGAAGCCATTAAATGATTTTTATGCAGATGATTTGTTGGTACCTATGTCCCAGGTAAGCCTAAAAGATGAAGAAATAAAAGAGTTAAAGGTAGAAAATGAACAGACCAAGTCTGAATTGGCCAAAGTAAGTGAGAATAAAAAAAAAATATGGCAAGACAGGAATCAGCTGCAAAAGAAATTCAATGAACTGAAAGAGAAAAACATCGGGAAAGGTCCTCTCCAGGGGGAAAAGCATATCATTTGGAACACCTTATCTGTGGAGATTACGAAATTTAGACACTATCTGAACTTTATTGATGATCAGAGTATTTTGATCAATTTGGCCCACCAAAGATTAAAGTTAGTGAATGAACATATGGATAGAAAACCCCTTACCACAGCCCAGTACACATTGATTTTTTTAAATTCATTGACATATTAGAAATTACATGATATGGGAATAAAGGACAGGATATCAATAGTACTTTGGGCTAAAAATTTATTCACAAACATCATTTAATGAAGACTGTCCAGGATGGAGCCGACGAAATGCTTTCACGAGTTAATAACTTCAAGCAGGTTTTCAAGGAGCTATTCGAGGATGGCTTGCCTTCCTTTTGGGACGAGGAGGGACGGATGTTTTCTCAGTAGCACTATCATAGCTTGTTAGTTCAGAGCCACATGGACCATTCCAAATTTGATGATTTGGAAAAAGGCCTAACAGGAAAAGCTATTGTGGACAAATTGACAGAGGATTTCGAAGTTTTACAAAAGTTCCTGATTGTCAGGAAATGACTGCCCAAGGTGTCATATGAAGCTTACATGGAGCTTGAAGTGTCAATTCGAGAGATGATGGAATGTGACACCCCAAGCGCAGAGTAATGGAAAGCCGTGGAAAGGTTCGGGAAGACAAAATACATCGTTCATTCATAAGAACAGCTGTCTCGTGCTGAAGAGATACTGGGATAGGCCTTGTACCAAGTTGATTTAATTTAATGATCAGTTAGGATTGAAGCTGTAATTTATTCCTAGAAGTTAGGGATTTAGTTACAAAACTTTAAATTAAGCCGGTCATTCAGTTATGAATCTTCTTGGAAGATGGATCAGTTTATGTATATATTTGCATCTATTTTATTTGATGGGGGTTGGAACCCGTCCTGTTGTTGAATGTTTTTGAAAGACATATATTTTTGAGCAAGAAATTGAATGCGAAGAGATTATCAGAGATTCCTGCGCCATTTGTATTACAGTCTGTGCTTCTTTCTTTGTGATTGTTTTTTCCTGTGTTCACTCCATTCTGTTTTCTTCATATTTGGAACAAAGTGTTGAATGATTGGAATTCATATTTACTATGCTCTGGTCATTGTTTCAAATATTTTATAAACCTTTCTGCTAAATTCAATATTGACTTCATATCTTGATGCTCTATATTGATGGATTGTGCTCTACTTCTTCTGCTCCAAATGGATTGAATGAATGACTGTGATTGAATGGTTACGTTGCCTCTGATGAGTTTCTGCGCTTATGATTTTATGTTATTTTTTTATATGTGACCCCATGACCAATTGTTATGCGTATTGTTTCAACCACCTTTATAATATTTGAGTGTTGACATATATTTCTGGCCTTGTAAAATCTGTATTCGAGAGATCCCTCTCTGGAAAGAAAAGCCAGTTTCTTTCTAAAAGTGGTTGTTGCTGTTACCTTGGGATTTACCTCTTACAACCTATTAAATTGAGCACATAGATCTGTGGACAAACACACAACTCACATGATAGATCACACAATTTACTCAGTTATTGAGGAATGAAACAGTGCAAAAATGGCTTGCAGCTGTGAATGCTTTTCATTAATCAAAGAGTAATTAGATAGATAATTACAATGAAGTACAATGGCTTTAATAGCCACAAGCAGTTCGAATCCACATGAGGAAGTTCGAATTGATTAGACTCTACTTGACTGTAGGTAACCAAGACCTTTTCTAAATCACTATCGGAGGACTCAGTGGTTAACTAACCTTGTCTAAACCATAACCGGAGTTCATCGGAGCTCTAAAACACAACTAAAGTGTTACATTCAGTGTTGACTAAGGTTAACTGAAAGTGGTCGCTGAGAAATGCACCCCACATGTGTTCAGTCAAGTAAACCTAGCGCTAACTGAATGTAGAGGACTAGAACTGAATGTAACTGACTCCTAACTTAGCTTGACTAGTCATTAACTGAAGTGAACTGACCTTGGTTGGTTTTGGCACTCCCAGTGGCTTCCTAAATTGTAGGGATTGATCTAGGAGGCTCCTAAACTTATGCAATCAAGTGCAATAAGTGGTAGTGAGCCTCAACTAATGTTCCCCACACTTTAGTAACTGAAACATGTGCCCCAATTAGGTCAAGTGGACCCAATGGTGTTAATGACTATAAATAGACTAGATGGACTCCAGATTTAGACATGACTCCCAATTTAGACATATGACCAAATTTGGACAAGGGAGGATTAATAATCCTAACACCCCCCCTGAATGCTAAATTGGACAAACTGTGGGCCCTGGTAACTATGACCATAGGTCACCCATTACATCAATTAAAGTAAAGTAACTTCTCAAAAACAAGGTGCTAGGAAAAAACCACATGGGAAAAAATCCCCGTCTCTAATTAAGCAGGTAGAATCAGGATCAATCTGGTTCTTCTGTGCACAGGTATCCTAGGGCCTAGCATGTGAACCTATCCATCATTATGTCTGGATGAATCTTCCTCTTTGGAAGAATAATGATATACTCAACTAAATCAGAAATATAGAAGACTGGACCCATGTAGAGCAACTGAAGTCAACTGAAAAGTGAGAAAAGGTTCTTGAGAATTCAGAGAATGAGAGGAACACTCAAGAAAATGATATTTTTCATCCATGAACAGAAAACCATGAGTGGTAAGAATAGCACCAAGTGTTAGGAGCAGGTGTCCAGGCAGATGCATAAAATCTTCCTCTTTACTAGTTCTGTGAGGAGATGAGCATGTGATCAATGGTAAAGAAGCACTGGGACTGTTGAGAGCGAATGCTTGAGCTCCATAGTCTGATATATATTCTTAAATAGATAATGAATCACATAATAAAATATCAGCAACCTCATATGAGGAAACTAACACCAAATCGCCATCAGCAGTTTTGAAGAGAAAGTGCGGTACTTGATTTTTCACACCGGAATTGGTGAGAGCAGCTACAAGCATGACTGAAGGCTTTTGGATTTTAAAATATGAACTAAATAATATCATATCTGAAATTAAATCAGATCTAAATAGGTTCAAAACAGATCCAAAACTGTGAAATGGAATCAAATCCCCAGCAACAGTTTTGTAGGAGACTTGCGGTACTTGTTTCTTCACACCGTTGATGAGAACAACTACAAGTGGTACTGAAAGATTATGAATTTGATATATTAAACTGAGAAATATCAGATCATATCTAAATAATATCATATCAAATCCAATAAGGTTAATATCAGATTCAAATAAATGGTTAACCGAGACGGTGGATGCACAACTTTCTTCTTCTTCAAAATTCTGAATTTTGGTGCATGCAATCCTGCAGGAATTTGCTGAAAAATATAGATCATGAGGAGCGAATGGATCACTTTGGTAATCTGATATTTCTTCCAAAATATCCAAGGTATCACATATTTTCACACCAGCAGCAACATTAGAGGGATAAAAATCAAATTTCTCTTCACTTTCGGAAGCAATTACTAGTAAATTTTGCACAGAATTTAAAGGAAAATCACCGGTGAATGTTTGCATGGAAGTGCAGTAGAATTTTTCTTCAATATAATATATTTGAATGTCTTCTTCTATTTCATCAATATGAGAATATGATATATCATATATCTCATGAACTTCCAGAGCATCAGGAGAAGGAGTCACTGCATGGAGACTGTCTTCAATTCGAATTGACTGTGTAGAAGCTTCTGCTTCTTCTTTATCTTGAACAACTTCATCAGAGAGAGTGGAGGATGAGATTTTTGGATCAAGGATGCTTATGGTGTTGGATGTTCCAAAAGATCCATCACTTTTATTCAGCCAGTAAATCTTACTAAAACACTCTTTACCGAGCCCAATAGACAGCC
>LPNX011077388.1:0-13404 GCA_001517045.1 Pseudotsuga menziesii | reverse complement strand
CAGAGACCTTGTCTCATCAAAGATGAAATCATTTCGAAGTTGTACCTGCAAAACAAAAAAATGATCCAGTAGGAGATATGAGGAGGAGAAGTGCCTTGTCCATCGAGGCTCTGATACCATATTAAATTGAGCACATAGATCTTTGGACAAACACACAACTCACATGATAGATCACACAATTTACTCAGTTATTGAAGAATGAAACAGTGCAAAAATGGCTTGCAGCTGTGAATGCTTTTCATTAATCAAAGAGTAATTAGATAGATAATTACAATGAAGTACAATGGATTTAATATCCACAAGCAATTCGAATCCACATGAGGAATTTCGAATTGATTAGACTCTACTTGACTGTAGGTAACCAAGACCTTGTCTAAATCACTATTGGAGGACTCAGTGGTTAACTGACCTTGTCTAAACCATAACCGAAGTTCATCGGAGCTCTAAAACACAACTAAAGTTTTACATTCAGTGTTGACTAAGGTTAACTGACAGTGGTAGCTGAGAAATGCACCCCACATGTGTTCAGTCAAGTAAACCTAGTGCTAACTAAATGTAGAGGACTAGAACTGAATGTAACTGACTCCTAACTTATCTTGACTAGTCACTAACTGAAGTGAACTGACCTTGGTTAGTTTCAGCACTCCTAGTGGCTTCCTAAATTGTAGGGATTGGTCTAGGAGGCTCCTAAGCTTATGAAATCAAGTGCAATAAGTGGCAGTGAGCCTCAATTAGTGTTCCCCACACTTTAGTAACTGAAACATGTGCCCCAATTAGGTCAAGTGGACCCAATGGTGTTAATGACTATAAATAGACTAGATGGACTCCCGATTTAGACATGACTCCCAATTTAGACATATGACCAAATTTGGACAAGGGAGGATTAATAATCCTAACACAACCTGGGTACATTCTGAGTGCTAACAGAATACTGTCTTAGAAACAAAAACTATGGAAGACAATTACTTTACCTCATCAGAGCTTGCTTTTAAATAAGCAGTTTATTTTCTATCATATTAACATGCAACAGAAATACTTATTGCTACCTTATGAATTAAACTCCTACTCGATCGATCGTTACCTGTTGAACCTGTAAGAACCAGCAGTCCATCTGCGTTAGCATAATGCTAAGTAAGCCCAAGTTTTCAAAGATAGATTTCACCTACTTGCCAAAAAGTAAAATTATTAGTAAATCTAAAAGAAATCTGGATGCAGGTCATTCTTATATACCTTATGAAAATTAAAGTTGTATTAGTTATTGTATTATGAAACTAATTAATATTAAATGTTAAACTATTTCATTTTCCGCTAACCGCTAGCAGTTAGTAAACTGCGTATCAAGACATTTTATGTTATCTTAAAAAATTTAAATTTTTATGAAATTTTGGGGTTATGACAACATCCACATCTCTTCTCAGAGATAATTGTCACCATTCTAGCTATTGTATTTACAATTTGTTTTATTTATGTCATTTAATAGAATATGTATTTACTATATCATTGTGTTCTTTGCAATATATCTATGTTCTTTGTTCTGCATCTTTTCTTTCATTTTGTTCTCACATAAATATGGATCAATGGTATTATATCATTCTACTCTTTGATTGTTTATTGGTGCATTTCCCCGACGAGGTCAGGGTATAAAGAGTTGATCCCAAAACTAGTTTCACTTGGGGAAGACTAGTCTCACTGCCCCAAGAAGCATACCATGGTAGAAGAAAATAGATATGATGGAGCAGGATATCCTATAAATATGTTACTCGAGGAATACCTCAGGCAACAAAGGAATGATATGATGGATAATTTCAACTAGATCCTTCGACGAATGTTGCTAGCAATAGATGCGCCTTCAACAAGCAGTTGCTTCGGAGATGAAACTCCCTTCAAGGTAAAATTTAACTTTGATATTCCTTTATTTGAAGGATATATCTATGTCAATGCCTGGTTAAATCTTATAGAATGGTATTTCTCTTTCCATGATTTTATGGATAAGGAAAATATCACCTTTGCACTTCTCAAGGTCCTTGCATGTGTCAAAAAATTGGTGGGAAACTTATTGTGATCAAAACTCATTAGATGAGTCTAGAATGTTTGAGGCCAATCCCACTTGGACCTCTTTTATAGATGTCATTAAGGAAAAACATTGCCCTATGGGAAACTATGATGATCAGTATACAAAATGGACCATTCTACATCAAGAGAGGGACCAAACAGTGTTGGAGTACACCAACAACTTTTGTACCTTGTGTACAAATATGGGTATCAAGGACTCTGAAAGGCACCTGGTACTGAAATATTATAGTGTCCTACATTGGTACATATGAAAAGAGATGAACTTCCTAGACATCTCTTCACTTGGATCTGCCTATCAGTATGTTGTCAAAATCGAGCAAAAATTTCAACAAAAGAACAAGCGAGCATTTGGACCTGTTTAGAGGCAACGCAAAGGAAACCATGTATCGCAAATAATAGGGTAGGAAAATAACAACCATTCCCAACCATAATTAAATAAGGGTAACTAAAAGAAAAATAAGAACACCGGGAAGTGGTGCAATTTCCACAAAATACCGTTAGAGGAAATTTCAACTCAAAATGGGCCTTTTAACTCTAATTATATTCCATGTCATCATGTGTTACCCAATGAAATTGATTTAAATTTGAAATATCGTATAGGTCTTAAACACATTTTTAATATAAATTTGGGGATAGCTATCATAAAAAAAACTACTTTTTTGTTTGTATTTTTGACATATCTCCCTGTGTTTTTACTCAAATTTCGATCGAGAGAGCTTGTTTGATGCAGAATTAAATTCTACATCCAATGAGTACCCACTCGGAATACTTTTGACGGACCCATCTACCCCAAAAACAAGAAATACCTGAAAAAATGTGATGATGATGAAATCATCATGTTTTTTCAGGTATTTCTTATTTTTGGGGTAGCAGGGTCCTTCAAACTTATGCCAAGTGGGTACTCGTTGGATGTAGAATTTAATTCCACATCCAACGAGCTCCCCCGATTGAAATTATGAGTAAAAACATGGGGAGATATGTCGAAAATACAAACAAAAAAGTAGTTTTTTTCTTTCTTCCTCCAAAATTAATAAATATTATTTTATTATTTTAACTATTATTTTATTAATTTCTTTAGGAGGCCCATTTTGAGTTGAAATTTCCTCTAATTCCTGACACAACACTGATGAATGTCGCTTAAGGTAGTCATTGGTGGCCAAGATAGAAGCTTCAGAATTATATCTCAATTCTGATTCAGAACCTGATGTCATGGACACAGACTAGGGGAAGAGGATCATTGATGCAGAACTGAGTTTCAGTATTTCTATCAAACTTAATTCAACCAGAGGATCCTGAAGAGTTGGAGGTAGAGGAATGTCTCTTCCATTCATAGATGTGGGTGAAGGTAATCCCCTTGCATTTTGTTGTTGACTGGGATATCCAAAAATAACCTAATTTTGGTAGAAGTCATCAATATATTGGATATTTTGAAAAAACCACACCCACAACCCTACAAAATCATTGGATAAGCCAAGGATGAGGTATCCGTATCAGTTAGCAATTCCTACCACCAAATGACATCAAGCCTTTCAAAGATGAGGTATTTTGTGATGTGGCCCCACTTGAAGTCTATGATGTTCATTTAGGACAACCATATATGTTGAAGCATTGTGTTGTATATGAATCACAACCTCGTAGTGTCATTGTAACTTTGGGAGGAAAAATATGTCATATACCATAGACAATTGAACCTGCCACGGTCTCATAGGGCAGGAAGATAATATCCCACACTGGAAAATTTTCTCTCTTCACAATTTCCTCTGAAGGAGAACATTAGATCACAGAGACCTCCATAACCTCTGCACAGGGTGTCTCTAATAAATATAAAAAAGAAGAAAATAGGGTCATTGTTTCCTCATCTATCCGAGTACCTCTACAATACAAGGCCACATATTCAAGGTGCTCCTCCAAGAAAAAACCATCGACACCGGTTCATACCAAGGATTGAACATGGAACCCAAATTTGTTCAACATCTCTAGCGCATCCATCAACAACAATTACAACCCTGTGAAGATGTCAAAGAAAGGTATCATTTTCACTTCAACAAATTCTACATCAAGAGTTCAACTCAACACATAGTTCAAAAGATGACAAAGGATTTGACGCAATGGAGACCATTTCTTTCTAAGGGGGTTATATTGATCCATATGGAGATCAGTGGCACCCACCTATTCCTTTGGCTCAAAACAGTTGTCCATTTTGGAAAATTTATAATAATTTATCTACAGTTTTTTTAGGTCCCAAAATTTCGGGGCCAATTTGAGGCCCTAAATTATGATGTTTTTTGCTATTTGGGGGGGCAAAAATAGTTCTGGACATCATGTATTTTCCTGTAGTTGAAATATGTAAATCTCGAATACACCTTTCCAGCTGGCTATTGAATTCCCTAGATGGAGATCGTATGCAAAAGTTATGACCTCGGGAAGTTGATTGTTCAACTAACCACCTTTTTGTCGCAAACTTTATGATGGTTCATCTTCTAGGGTTATGTTTTGAACATTTAGGGTTCTCTCCCTCATGCTTATTATAAATAGAACCTCTCGACCTTATTTTGTATTCATCTTGGGACAAATGAGCGTAGCATCCAAATCTATTCTCAGAGATAGCTACCACCATTCTAGTTATTGTATTTACAATCTACTCTATATACGCCATTTAATATAATATGTGTTTACTATATCAATGTGTTCTTTGAAGTATATCTATGCTCATGGTTTTGTATCTATTCTTTTATTTCATTCTCACTTAAATCTGGATCGGTCTCAACATTTCCCTCTTGGATATTCTCTCCTAGGAATTATTCATCATGTTCAAAATAGTCTAGAGCATCATTCATGGTCACTATTTTCTTTTGGATATTATTTCCATTTACCTGTTTCCCTCTACTACAAATATTCAAATCTTAACAACTACAAACACTATGCATCATAGAAATATTTATTAGGAATCTTAGGAATGCATGTAAAAACATAAAACAATCTGATTTAATTGACTTAGAATCATAGAATAATTCATAGGGTTTTAATGCCTCATTTTATTTTTACCCGTTTATGCAATTCTGGAAATTGTCATTCATAGAAAAATTTGTGTCAAAACAAAATCACAAGTACTTTTATGTTCCAAATCTCTAGGACATTTGAATCCCCCATTCAGATTATAATTCTACGCCATTGTTCCCCTATGAATAATATTTCCAAATCCTATCCTCCTACTCCATTCCAACTTCAAATATAAAATTTACATCACTTTGAAAATGTCAATTTTGCTCAAATTCTGCACTTTTTCCATAGTTGTAATTAGCCTTAGAGGCCAACTTCGGTTTCTTGTAGAAGTAAATCTAGAGAGAACTGGAAAAACTTAATTACAAGGAGATGTTAATCCATATAACAAGTATTATTCAACATCTTTCATATTACTGATTCGATCTTCTAGTCATCTGCTGTAAATTCTGGGTTTGACTACCTTTAACTTTTGCACTTAAATCTCAAGAATTTCACCAAAATTGGCTATCTTCCAAACTAAGAATTTATGGAAAATAGTTATCTAATGGAAGTTTCATTTTTTAATGAGTAGATGAAAATTTATTTTTATAAATTTTCTTGGTTTCAACATCTAGGGTCACTTCTATCCCTCTCGATATTTTCAAAATCCCCCAAAAGTGCTTCAAAATAGTGCTTTTGGCCTTCTTTATCATCCTGGATCCACAAATTTTGGAATTTTGATCCATTATTCCAGGTTTATATGTTCCTAGTCCATTTATATGCCATAAAAATTCTATCCCAAACCGAGCTCCCATCAGGCCTCGACACCTTGATATTTGAAAGTGACTTCATCAAAATTTCAGCCAAATTAGAGCATGATGAGCTTGGGATCCTCACTGATTCTTCTTCTATGAAATTATCTAGTGGTTTCCAAATTCCTTTGTTCTCATCCAATTCAGAGAAAAATGGATCATGTCATGCCCGAAATAATTTTCGGGGTCTATACTCTTTTTTTTTGTTAACCTCCAACCTCGACTTTCTGATCCTGAATTTTTCCAAGCCCTTCCAAATATTCTGATAAAAAATTAAAAATGAGAATGCATAATTTATTTGTAACAAACCATTTCCAACTTCCTGACTCCGACTTCTATCTTCCATACATTAGTAGTTAGAAATTGAAAGTGAAAAACAACTCCTTCACAATCCTTCCCAACCTCCCGACTCTGACTGCTATCTTCCATATATCGATAGTTAGAAGTTGGAAGTGCAAAATGTCTCCCAAATAGAAGTACCCTGACTTCTCAACTCATATGGATACTTTCTGTACGTTAGGAGTAAGAAGTCATCACTACCAAAATACCCACAAATATGACTATCTCGACTTCCCTACTCCAATTACTTCCATCTGTACATCGAGAGTTGAAACTCAGAACCATTCAAATGGTAACAATAAACAAACCTTTTTCCCTTTCGATTTGATGTTGGGAGTCAGAATTCAATAAGATATTTGTTTTGCTACAAACTTATTTTGTTGATATCTTCCATGCCCGAAGTCTGTTTTTGGAAAAATATGTATCACTGGAAAGCTCTCAGCGAGCTCTATGAAAAGTTGTGATATTATGTAACATATGACCAATTTGATTTTTGGTCATCCTTTAACCCACAATGTACCAAACATTGATCAACACTCCTTATTCATTTATGATTCACTTCCTGTAGGTGTAGATTTTGGCCCAACCATCCCTAGTGCTGCAACCGTTGGCTCTTACACAACTTTGTCACATCCCCTCCCATCAATATGATACTTAGAGGGAACATGAATGATGTAGGGGGTGCTAATTACCCCCCCAAGGCCATATTATAAAATTCAAAACATATAAATGCATGTGCAAATCATATTAAACATACACAACAAAATTTAAATCTTATTAATGCACATACAACATGAAATTACTGGCATGCTCATCACATGCATAATAAATAAACTATCCACGATCATAAAATAATTTCCATGTTATCTATAGGCATCTAATTCAGCAATCCATGTTGGGTTTATTCATTTAATTTAACAAAATTAATAGTCATTCATAACACATTAATTAAGCATAATTAGAGATAGTAGAAACACTTAAATTTTAATTATAATTGATTAAGAAACTTGTTATGGGAGATAAATGTTCCAACCAACTATAGGTGTTAGTATAGCCTCTATTTTTATAGCTAAGATACCACCCTCGATCTCGGCTGTGTATCCACCGTAGGAGGAACTAGGCTCACTCACAACCATAAACACAAGCACTCATGCTAAGCCAACACATGGTTTTGTTTGTCAAGGAATTAGGGAGGCAGAAAAGAGATAGCTAAGCCAGTGAGATCAACCACAAATCTACAGGCATCTCTATTTGACTTAAAACATCCATGGCACCCACATTACCTACCACACCCAACCCAAGGAAGGTCTCCTTCTCTGCTACATAGTCCCTTAGGAACCTCTTCCCTCTAGTTCTCTTCATGTTGGTCGCTATGGGCAGACCCAGGTTTACTGTAATGTACCAACAACACCCCTAGCTCACTGGCCCTTTCAGCGACAGACCGCGGAGCGGCCTAAAGTCTCACCCGAAGTGATTCTAATGGGTTGGCCAAAGACTCAAGTGTCTTCGACCAGGTTCTGTATCATCCTATGTGCGTCTCGCAGATCTTCTTAACCCGCGAGGTCTCTCTCCGCGATGCGCAGTTTCCTCTTACTCGCGATGACTCTAGCCCTTATCGCATCACCGCATCCTGGGCAACACGTAACTCTCTCCTACGCTTGATCCTTAACCTGCGGTATCACACACCACAGCTCCTCTGATGGTGCGATATCTCCTCCTTGCGATATCCTACCGTTGCGGCTCAACGTACTTAGCATTACTAGTGTTCGACTTATAGGGCTCAACATACAAGGTTGCTTTACACTGCGACTCTTAACTGTCTTGAGTGAAACATAGACAAACTCTTATACAAAACACTTAAATACTTCAACTTGCATTTATCCTTCTATAATGTTGTGAACTGAATAACACATACATACATTTAGCTGTAAGCAAAGTTCACGTAATGAGTGACAGATATAACAAGTAAATACAATCACATGAATCAATCACATAACACTCTGATTTTACATGGTTCACTTCTAGGGTAGAAGCTACATCCACAGAACTGTGTTTTATTATATCTTGAGAGAGTAAACAGTTCTACTGCAACCTGTGTGTAGCTAGAGATCTTCTGGGTAACTCCGCACTCACTGCCTGGAGCCCTTCTCTCCTAGATATCTTCTCTATCTCTATATTTCCTTCTTACAATATTCTTTCTCTCTCTCTATCAATCCCTGCGGATTGTTACATACATACTCCTACGAGCCGGCTGCTAGTTACAGTAAGATACTATAGACTGAATACAGAACTAGCGCCCTAGTGTCTATGAGCTAACAGATCAACTGACTCTCTAATTGTCTGACTAGCTAAAATGACTCAATGGATAACTAGCTAACCTTTTACAATACAAAATACATCCCTTTATAGGCGGCCAGAAGGTCTCGCCATTACAACACTATGGGCATGTCCCAACAGTAACCCAAAAACCCTAACTAGTGATAGTCGGCATATTTGTACTTGGGGTAGCCGCTTTCTGTCACACCATTGCTCTCTGCAGTCTTCCATGCTTCCTGGTGCTGACCATGGGTACTGTGCACCGCTTCCCTTTTTTTTGTCCTTCATCTTCAATACCTTGGCCTCGTTGCTCCTTTTCCTTTATGAGGGTAGCTGAGCCCTCCTGTCTTCTGCCGCTGCCTTGAATGTAGTGGGTGAGCTCTCTCTTCTCGGCCGCTCAGGTACTACCATCTTCTTTGACTTCTCTGCCCCGATAGTCATAGTTTCCAGCTCTTCTCTGCAGCTAGAAACATGCTACGGTGTCGTATCTTTACCTTATCTCTTATACCTTTTCCAAAACTGTCTATTCGCCAACATGGTAGCTTTTCCTATAGTTGCAGGGCCCTACTCCAACACTTCAATACGGGCATAGAAAGGTCCATGATTATAAATCCTCATATATTATTTCCTTCACTAGGTTTATCAATGAACTCCAACCTATGAACTCTCTCCCATTGCAATCTTCTCTTGTATTTCCCCCCAATTTGGCCACATGACTATAAATAATGAAATTACAACTTTGGGCTTCCAATTTCGAGTTTTCCCATGGATTTTTAGGCTTAGGACACTCTCAAATTTTCCATGGGATTTGTATCTATGAATTCCCCACTAGATTTTACTTGTGTGAATTTCTAGGCATTTTTGGCACTTCAAAACGTGTGTTCTTTCCAAGTTGTGGTTTTTGCAATTGCCACTGCTGGGAATGCATAGATTGCTCAAACTATCCCTCTAGTTGTTCAACAATGGAATGGGAAATATGAAAAATGAATTCCCATGACGAATATGACTTATAGAAAAAGTAAACTAAGTCCATAGCCTTCCATATGAATTTCTAAACTCTTCCCATGCTCAATAAATTCATGAGTTGATTTCTCAGTTCTTTCCTTACAAAAAAAATAAATGGAAGCATGGCTAGTCAAGATGGGTTCTTAGGATGACATTTGGAAACATAGGGTTCAATCCCACATCCCCCTCACTTCTCCCTAGTGGATACACATGTTCCCATTCATTTAGTTGCTTCCATATCCAACTCTTGGTATTTTTATTGCATTAAAAATATTTACATGCATATACAATTTTCCATGGATTACTAGCACATGGCTAACAAAATATAAACACATGCCCTTTTTTTTAAAGTCAGGCATTCACTAGAAGGGCCTTGGCCTTAATCTCCATGTTAGGAAACATACAATGCATATACACAATGTTTACATGTAAAGCCAATAAATTCTAGGGTTAAAATGGGGGTATTACGAATGGCACCTTATCAAATGAATTGATCTATAAATTTCCAATGACTTACATTAACACATAAAAGAGATACGTAATTCCTAGGATATTGTCCACTCGAAATGTGATCCCCTTCTTTAACTAATCCTTCATTTGATAGTATATCCAAGTGTCAATTTACAAAGATTTATGAGTATTGTTTTTGAAATTGTAAGTGGAATTATGTGCAATTTGTTTTTGAAATAAACCCATATCTTTTATTTATTAGCATTACCTCATTTTTTAGCACTAAGAATCATGCTAGGAGGCCTACCTAGATAATCTATACTCTTTCTGGTCATAACGCGAACATTTTTGGCACTGCTTCCATACAGAGTTGTCCATGTATGTGCAGTTGATGCACTTACACCAGCATTGAACCTTGTGACCATGTGTCACGTCCCCTCCCCTTTCTCATCGAGGAGAGGACGCAACGATCGCACTATTATCAAACAGGGTATATATCCCCATGAACATAAATAAGAATGCATTGAAGTAAAATACATATGTAGATGCATAATGCAATAAAATACAACGGAAGAAAATATCATTCAAACATTCAATATGTTCATAATAATTCTTAAAGCAAATACATTGCAGAAATTAAATACAAGAGAGCACTTATCTTGAATTTGAGTTGTCCCACAACAAGCTATGTCATTGAAACGTTCCACCCAACCATAGGCCAGTTTTGCTCATCAATCTCTCAACACAACTGCCACCCCTGATTTGGGCATGATTTCCACAAGGAAAAGGGGAACTACAGGCTCACACATAGCCAAATACACACCAAGTTTTAGCTAAGCCAATCTACAGTTGGGTTTATCAGACTACTAAGGAAATGGAAAGGAAGAATTGCTAATCTAGTGAGCTCAACCACAAATATATGGACACCTACACAAGATCTATCTATATTTTCCTCCACAATACCTACACACCCAACATAAGGAAGTATTGCCTTCACTGCTACATAGTCCCTCAAGCCATACCTTCCCTTCCAGTGTTCTCCTAGGTGTGCATAGAAGATTAGCCAGCCCCTCTTGATATTTTTTGCAAGGTTCCTCTATTCACTATGCTTATCAAGCCAATTATGGGCCTCTTCCACTCCTAACCAATTTAGTACAAAACAAGGAAGCACATCATAGAAAAAAAAAAAAAACATGTGTTGTGTATGTACAAAAACGTTTTGGAAACCAAAAAAGAAATCGTAGATGAGGAAATCAACCCCTGGGAGACCAATTCGATTTCAGCAACCATTTATGGGAATTACCAGAGAAAAATTACCTTTATAAACCCCCAAATTGTGAATCTCTACTTCTAGCCACTGTGCAAGACAAAAAATGTGTTCCGAGCCATGGATAGATGAGGGAAACTGCAAAAAATGTGAAGGAAAATGACCATCTAGATCGAACTGGGTAAGGAAGAGAAACACATGGGTGAGGAATGGTTTGGGGACCAATTTCTGGGTGTTTTATTGCCCCATTAGCAAAGATGTGATTTTCCAAAAATTATGGCTTGCCCCAATACGAAATTGGCTGCCATACCTCTCCATTCCCAATGCATTAACTACCTCAACCAACTTCTGGAAGAATTTGTAATGTCCCCTTTTAGAAAATTTCATCAAAATACCAATCCTTCAATTATTTCACAATGTACTCAAATTCCACTTCTTACAACTCTAGTTTAAATGGATTCAATTGATCCCCAAATTCCTCCAATTGCTTTCAAAATTGGTGACGAAGGTATTGAGGGGTGATGGGACATATGAACACATCTATCAAACATATAATCAATTGATATACCCAACCATGGTCTGCAATTTTCAAGGGAATAATTTTTGGGACAATACTAGTCAATTTGGGAGGTGGAAATCCCCCCTGGGTCCTAGAACAAATCTCTTCCAAGAACTGTACAACATTCACTAATTGTGGGTATGATACTTGGCTCTATTATAAGACATTAATTAAAGTATATTTGAAGCATCACTCAAATTATCAAATTGAATTTGGTGATTTGTGTAAGACATTATCAGAGACTCATATGCAGAACCAATCGAACTCCCATGGCTTGTATTACTTCCTTCAACCATATATAAAAAAATAGGTTTGGACCCTTAGGGAAATGAGATGTATTTTTCTCCACTTGCTATGAAATTCAACCCAATGGCCAAAAATTATCATTTACTGAATATGAAACCCATATTAGACATTAATTACATTCATTCATTCATAAATCATCAATGGTGCACACATATATTCGATTCCATCAAGATTACAAGAGTTTACAGCAATGTATTGGAGAAATGGCATTGTTTCTTCAATATTGGACAATAATACATGAGATATCTTGGCCTTTCGAACTTAGATATTTATGAACTTGAAATATAGAGAATCTACAGCATAATACAAAATACTAGAGCAAGATAAGCTCCCTCAAAGAGATGAATAGCTCACCAAGTGCGCCTCACTCCATAGAGCTGAAATATGATGAGAAAAATTGAGATGAATGAAAGAACAAGCTGGTATTGAGATGTCCATGAAATTAATGTATATTTCACCTGTAAATTATGAATCCATTGAATCTCCTTGAAATACCTTATTTTCTTGACCAAATCACCAATTAGGATGGGAATCTTTCACCCTTGAAATTGGCTAAGGCAAGGAACTAGTCATCCACTAGCTCTCTCTTCATAAACCCAAATTCATCAAATGATAAAAAAGATTATTCTCATGGATGATCCCTGTATTTTATAAACATTATTGGTCTTCTAAGTTTCCAAATCCTTTCATAAAATAAATCCAAGTTGAATTGGTGTGGCTGCTCATGTTATGCCATGTGGCCTCTCTCTTCACCTTCCCTCTTCTCCCAAATTTGAGTAGGATCCTCTTGGCCTTCTACAACTCCCATATTCGACCTATAAGATGCTCTATTCAGGACTTACATGTCCGTATGTCAGTATTTCAGCCTTGATATCTGACTTGTGTCATAACTATCATAGAATCTCCATCATTGGTGTCATAGATGTCATAAATGTAAGGAGAATCTAGCCAAGTGTCCATGAAACTCCCATTTGGGTCTTCCTCTCCCATGTAAGTTAAAATTCATCCCAAATTCAACCTATGAAGTATATGGACAATTATATTAACCTCATAATCCATCCCAAAACATTATTCTTCCCATATATTTGAAATTACAAGAGGAGGATGCCATTTATCATAGGAATCTAGCTTGTGTGGGCCCCATAGTCTCCATGTGTCTCCATGCTCCATTGCCACTTCATTTTTCTCTTTTATTTATTTGGGTGATTCCATGAAGATGGGTAACACTTTTTGGCCAAATTTGGCGATGAAAACCTGATTTTTTACTCATGTGCTAGATAGAAGCCCTCAAAACG
>LPNX011077344.1:271410-299193 GCA_001517045.1 Pseudotsuga menziesii | reverse complement strand
CAAAAATAGACATGTGCTTCCCTACATCTGCTCAAGGATATCCTAGAAAGGATACATGCTACTGCTAAAATGAGAAATTGTATTGTGCCAATTAAGTAAGGGATCCAACCATTGGAGAATTGATGTAATGGGTTTAGATTGTGCATAGTCGTTGGTCTCATCGGAGAAGCGATCATTGTTTTTTGGGTCTCCAACTACAACACCCATTTCATATTTATAAAGCTTAAATGCCAATAGACCTTGTAGTCGTTTGTGAAAGATGCATTGTGCAACATAAGTGACAAAGGCATGTCTCAATTTTCATGAAGCTTAGCCTCACCCTTCAACATCTTGACAAATTCCACTATTCGAGGTTTGAATGCCATCATATCATAAGAGTACAAAATACCCATAAAACATTGATCAAGATATTATATGGTGAGATGGACTAAATCAATTACGGTGAACAATGAAGAGGGTTGGAAAGGGTACATTAGAGACGTTACAACATGACGACGAATGTGATAGCTAAAGATGATGTGGCAAGGGGATTTCCAACATCGCCAATTTAACATCAAGGTTTCCATCAAGGGTAGAGACCAGTAGAGACCCATATGTGGGGAGTGAACACTTCTTTAAGCCATCTTCAACACTTTTGAATCATCTTGCCTCAAAAGACGTCTTCTGGTTGTCTCAGATTTCTAGTGATGACCCACATTCTATATTTGGTTGCCTCTCTATGGCTCAATTACAATTACATGGATCACTTGCTCAGGAATGGCATGATTATATTTGTGGGCTCAAAGATGTTGGGATATACCTAAGCGACTCGGTGGATAAATTGTCTTGGACTATGGACCCTAAGTCTAGTATGATCATTGTGAACTCTGCATACCTTGCCATTCTAAATTTCTATTCAAATTCTAAATCACTTTGGTGGTATAAGGTGTGGACTTGGCATCTTCCTTTAAAAAATAAATGTTTCATGTGGCTTGTTTTGACGAACCGGGCTCTCACCTGGGATCATCTCTGCAAAAGAGGTTTTCAAGGTTCGGGGTTATGCTTAATGTGCAAAGATAATTTAGAATGCATACAACATCCATTTGGGGACTGTTGACTTTTTCAGAATGCTTGGGTTGAAATAATGAAACACCTTCAGACAGAAATTGGAAGACAATATTCTATTACATTTGGACTACAATGAAAGAAGTTCTTTTTCATAAAACCTTGTGGTGGGTTCTTCAAACAGTGAATACATAGGCAAAGATTCTCTAGAAACTGATATTGAAGCCGAGCAGCTCCAACTTATGGTTGCCAAGGTTCATCTTATACCATATGCAATATATAGAGAACACGGTGACAAGTGAAACTGCTAAAATGGAACAAACTGTGTAACAAACTGTGTGGTCGCTAAGACAACTACAGAAATGCTACAAATAAAGAATACAGATCCTGGTAATCTACGCAACATCATCTCTATCTTTTTTCCATGGAAGGCAGCATGTCTGTAATGGTTCTCTATAATAAAACCTGTCCTATTTTTTTCTTTACAGTATTGTGTTTATACAAGGACTTTTCATAACAACATTTTAGTTTAATTAGTCTGATTCAAACAATCCAAATTGTTTAGCATTCCACCTTTTTTAGCAAGGCAGTAGGTGACCCCTTATCTGCCAAATGGTATTTATTCTTTTCATAACAACATTTTAGTTTAATTAGTCTGATTCAAACAATCCAAATTGTTTAGCATTCCACCTTTTTTTAGCAAGGCAGTAGGTGACCCCTTATCTGCCAAATGGTATTTATTCTTTTGTTAGATAGATCGATCTTCACTCCCATGGCTCTAATACCATCACTGCCTGCCTGGATTCCTTAAATGGGCCCCAAAAAATACCATTTCCCCTCAACTTTTGTTTCAAGTGGAAGAAACATCAAACATAAACGTTGTTTTAATTAGAAATGTCTTCGGTTTTAACATCAGTAGTGTCTTGAAATGTCTTCTGTTTTAACATCAGTAGTGTCTTGTCTTGAAGGTCTACGTGATGGATCAACAACTATTTCGCATTAAAATATTGATAATTTCACAGTGAAACATGAAACTGTTCCGTCTAATTGTCTACCCATGCTTTCAGTTGTTCAAATGCAAGCAACTATGTTTATTGCAGCAGTACCGATAAAGAGAGATACAGTGACCTTACTGGGAAAAGGGGTACGATAACTCTTTACTAGGAAAGAGTGCAGTTGTGAGCGATTGGTTGCCCATTGGCCAATCACTTAAATACAAACAGAAGCCCATCCAAGCGAGCCATAAAATCTTAAAATCTTATCCCAATTCCACTCATAATACAATTATAAAATCTTATCGCTCATATTATAACTAAAAAATGAATTATATAAACATATTTCATTTAAAAAACATTTTTCATTTAAAAAATGAATGCATGAGAAGCCCACTGCGAAACAGATTGCATTTACAAAATGAAGGCATGAGAAGCCACTACCAAAATCAGGCAATTTGCTATAACATGGGACTATAGATATGGGCATTTACAAAATGAAGGCAGGAGAAGCCACTACCAAAATCAGGCAATTTGCTATAACATGGGACTATAGATATGGGCATTTACAAAATGAAGGCAGGAGAAGCCACTACCAAAATCAGGCAATTTGCTATAACATGGGACTATAGATATGGGTAACTTATAGGGAAGAGAGTGATATATTCTTTTTAATGCAAGATTTGCTTAGGAAAAATGAAGTAAAACATGTGACTTTTTTTTAGGCTAGTTTATTATTTTTATCAACTTTTTTTCAATTAAATATTTTTCCATCTTCATTTATTAGCAATGAATTTCACAACATGGCATCCATAAAAACTATAGAGTACAGCTCACACTGACAGGTTTATAATTTGGAAGTTTGTTAGAATACAAGCTCATATGCCAGAAACCAGTTTTCTCCACTCATGGATTTTTTTAGCTTTGTGGTAAGTGATAGTTGTAGGGGTTCGAGCATTAATTTCCTTTAGGTTTAGGTTAGGGATTATAATCTGTGTTTCCTTTAGGTTAGGCACTATCATACTTAGTTTAGTATTACAATGAGGTGTTGTAAGGTTTTTCACAAAATTTCTTATAAAAACAAAGATTGTTAAAAAAAATAGATTGAAAATGGGAAAAACAAAGATTGTAAAGGAAAAATAGAATGAAAATGGGAAATATTGACAAAAAAGACGTTGTGGATAAACAGTTGTTAAATTTAAAGGAGAGAGAAACAACAACTGGAATTCAATATCTAGGGTTACTATTGGAATTCAATATCTAGGGTTATTGGGGCAGTAGTAGACCCGGATAAATTTAATATCTAGGATTATAAGAAATAATTAACAAACTAGAGGATATTTTTAATATATAATATTATAAGAAATAGTTAACGAACTACAGCATTACATTCAGTATGGGGATGGGATTTAACAATTCATTATTGAATAATTCACGATCCTCTTCTCTGGTAGAGTACCAAATCGGCACGGTTAGTAAAATCCAGCTAAAACTACTACATTACACCCATCCTTTGTTGCATGATACGGCTGCCTGCAATAGGTACATTTTGTGCAGGGATTCGTACAGTCTCGTGCATAATGTCCAGGCTGGTTACAATTGTAACAGATAACTGGTCCTCTTCCTCTACCAAATAATCCTCGTTCTCGACCTCTTAATCCTCCTCCTTGATTGTAACCTCCCCTTACTACTGGGGCATTCCTCTTTTACAATGTATATTGTGACGTAGCTCCTTCTGGCCCTTTCTCTCCTTGAACCCTATATGCGTTAAAATCTATGTGCGTTAAAATCTAGCTAAAACTACTACATTACATTACATTCATTTGAGACCAGTCTAAAACGATTACATTACATTCATTCGAGACCAGTCTAAAACGATTACATTACATTCATTCGAGACCAGTCTAAAACGAAGTAACCGTGTGTTCAGCACCCACGTTTTCTGTTGCTTTGTCGTGCTGGTAAATTGTGTGGTTGGTTGCTCCCAACGGAATCTTCTATCGAAAAACAGTAAATTCTGTCGCTGGTTGCGCCAGGCAACGCTCAAACGACGCTTTATTGACTTAAACTTAAAAGGTCGATAAAGGAATGTGGTCTCCTTCGCATTTCTCTCCTTTAATAGTGCTGTAGTTCTCCAGTTACTTTTCCTCCAGCGCATTTGGTATTAATATAGCATTTTTTATTATTATATTCTCCCTTAAACACACAACCATATCACAGGAGAATCTCAAACCTTGTAAAAAGATAATATAACTTAGGTGTAAGCTAAATTCTAGACCATTTGCACCTAAAATCCGGTCGAAATTGTTGAAAGGGTAGTTTTCAGTGATTGAAAATGCATAAACTGGGTGCCCCAAGGGTAATCGAGAGTCCTTAATCCATTTTTGCAATAAAAATTGCAATTTGAACACTAAAAATCTAATTTTCAACAACACATCGTGTTGTCGGATTCTGACCAAACTTACCTAAAAAAGTGCAAATGGTCTAGAGATTAGCCAACTCCTAAAACATATATCGCAATTTTTACCAACTATTTTCTCAATTAAATGACCTGCATACTTAGGTTAATCAATTTCACCTTTAAGTCGAGATCATTAGTGATTTAATAGATTTGAATTTCAAGATATAATTTGTGCAAATAAGAGCTTTAACGGCTATTGATATTAGAATGGAATCACTACAACATATTTGGAGATTGTATTCTCTTTAAAAATTATCTTTTTCTTTCATCATTAATAAGGAGTTCATATTATGCATAAATATAAGTTTAATAATTATTAAGAATTATTACAAATTTTCTTTTTATGTAATTAATTGTATTGTAGGTTAGCCTCGAGGGGTATCTTAGTTGGTTGGAGTCCAAGTCAAAGAATATCTCTAAAAGTAACATCAAGATTTTAGTTGATTTATAGATCCATTCAAGAATTTTTTGCCTCATACCTCACTTAGTTTAGCCAACCATCGATCAAGGGTATTTGGTGGCTACGCTACAACCTCTTTGAGGTCAAGATTGAACATAATATTACATCGTTCAAATGGAAAATTGATGTGGACGCACTATATGAGTGCTTTAATTCAATATATATATATAGAGAGAGAGAGAGACAGAGACAGAGAGAGAGACAGAGAGAGAGAGAGAGGACTTCAATGAAACAAAGAAAATCAAGCTCACAATCATGAAAATCTCAATTAAGCAAGACACCGTATAGAAGCCGACTTTACTTGGGTTTAAGTTATGGTGCACATAATCCCAACCAATTGATTTATTAAACAAGACTTGCCTTGCCCATCAGCTTCTGCACAAGACCACAAGGTACCTTAAATGTCTTCACCTAAACACAAAAGCAATTATGTGTTTTGTCTATTGTTGGCATGAGTAATGAAAGCTCTATGTCTAGTGCCAATGATGGGATTACCCAAAGCACCGACAAATTTTGTTCCCAAGATTTACCACGATCTAATTTTGACGCTAGGTAAACGCTTATTAGTATTACTATCTCGAAATATGAAAATGTTTGTGTTTCATTTAAAAAAAGAACATCGTTGCAGAATTTTGTGGATAGGGTTTCTCTTGAAGCCATAATCAAGGCTTGGGATAAATAGGGTTTCTCCTTGACCAATGTGAGGAATCAATGTGACTCTTATCCATCATGGTCATTGTCACAAAGTTTGATCTTCTGAACGTATCACTATAAAACCGCGTAATACATTATTTGATTGTATAATGCTTTATAGACAAAAAGCTTAGATATTTTTACAAGTAAATGTTAATAGTCTATCATCAATGTGATGGTTACAAAGTTGACTTGAAGAATAATAAACTCCTAAGGTTTGGAAACTTATTGGTTGGTAGTGGCACTAGATGGGGCATATTGGTAAACTTTGATCATTGGAGGTCATAGGTATGATAAGTAAGTCATTTGTGAGATCCCATTGACAATGATAAGGAATCTAGAGTTGATCTAGTGTCGTGATATGCATGTTGATATGTTGAAACGACATTGAATGTTCTACTAAATAAGGATGTGTCATGTTGAAGATCATGCGTGGGTTGTTGTTCGGGTTGAATGCAATCAAGAATAGGGTTCATTTGTAGAGTGAAATGTGATAGAATATGTGAGTACTCCCATTGTGGAAAAATAAGCTAAGAAGGGGTTATCATGATCCAAAATATTACCAAGGCATAGATTAGGAGTCCCTTTGAAGTAGTAATGGCACCCATTCAATTAGTGGTAGAAATGGTTGTTCCACAAGTGACAAATAAATATTGATGTAGAACAAATCATAGTAATGTCCACAAAATGGGGTTTTTTTTTGTCACACTTTCACAAGTGTAGGGAAATTGCCTTGTGTGTGTAAATTGACATCCTTTGACAATGTGGTATATTCCGATGGCTTCATTGTGGATTTACTAAGTTGTTCAATCTATAACATGGTTAGAAGTAGTCAATATGTCAAATTTAGGATTAATAATAGTTTGAGGATTTAGTTGTGTTTTGCAATACTCAAGCAAAGGAGGATTATAATGCCATCAAAGCTCAACATAAAAAACTAGATGTTTTTGTGTACTAGTAAGAGTATTTCGAGTAATAAAACATCTATATGTAAAGTCCATAGCGGTCATTCCTAGGCATCTATAGCAAAATCTTCAAAGAGGCTACTTTGGGTCACACAATCATTGCGTCGATAGGCACTCTACAGCCCAGTATGAGGGAGATCTTGTAACGTTTGTCCATATTATGTCGCCCAAAAATAATATTGCCAAGTATGAGTGAGATGTTGTAACATTTGTGGAGATCTTGTAACATTTGTCTATATTATGTGGGCTATTAATATGAGGGAGATCTTGTAACGTTTGTCTAATCTTGTATGACGGACATCTTGTAACGTTTGTCTAATCATAATTTGTAAGTAACAAAAGAAAATAAAAAATAAAAACTATTATGCCCGCTATTAATAAAATAAAAAGAAGTGTATTTTCATTCAATAGTTATATAAACACCATAAAAATTAATAAAATCCAGAATCTACAGCAAAGAGAAGCAATAAAGAAAAGGAAACCAAGAAGAGAGAATCTGAAGGTAATCTCCTCGTCATTCTCAAGACTAATTGCAAAATGTTGTTTTAATTGAACTCCCAAAACTTCACATGCGATTTTCTTCTCTTTGGCCCACTTTAGGTTTTCACAGTGGTATGTTTGTTGCTATCTCTTTGCTGCGACTGTAGTTGGACTGCCAAGTATGGAACGCTTAGGTTCTGTTGTAGATTTGGTGTGCATCCATCACGAAAATTAGGTTTAATGGAGTCCCAGATTTTCCAGTTACTAAAATCACACTAGATCGAAGGAAAGAATAAACTGGAAAATATAATGCTTCAGCAAATCACGAGAAAAAACCTTTGGTCCAAAACGTCATGATAAAAAATAATTGCAATCATTCCGAAAAAACCTTTAAACAATTTTATCTTTTAAATATTTATATGATACAAATCCATTCTTATGGATCACATTAGTTTGGTCCAAAACGTCATGACAATATAATTGCAATTATTCCAAAAAAAAAATTAAACCATTTTGTTTTAGATTTTTATGGTTATATAGTCTTGTAACAGCTATTAGCTATTTCGTATTCAATACTTGAGGTCATGTAAACAGAATTTTTGCTATATGTGAAGTTAGGAAATCCTTTGCAAATACTTCGTAATTGTCGGCTGAAGAAACAGAGACCTTTTGTTTCCAAAATGCTGGTAAGGTAAAAGACATGTATATTTTAATTTCTGAATGAAATAACCAATACACAATTTTTCTTAGTAAATTAATATTTCCAAAATACAAAAAAATATGGTTTAATGAAGTTTCAAAATTTAAAAATATCATGTTTTCAAACTTGTCATTATAAAAAAAAATCCCACCAAAACTTTGAATTATATCTTAGGCCATCATAATTGATATACACCAGCTTAGATGGAAATTCTAAGCTCTATCAAGCGTGGAGAGGGATCAAATCTCCCGAGGTGCAAACCTGGGAAGAGGTTTGCAGACGTTTGCACCTCTGGAGATTTGATCCCTCTCGACGCTTGATAGAGCCTAGGATTTGGATCTAAGCTGGTGTATAAATGCAAGGTCCTCATACAATATTTGGGGTGGTATGTTGGACATGAATACCTGGAAAGTTTGTATTGTTTGAAGGGAGACATGAGGTTCTATGAAACTTGATGAATAGTCAAGTCTCCAACCAAAAACATTATGGGAGTGTGTGTCATAAGTAGCATTGTATCTAATTGAAATATTGTAAATTGGGCACATTGTAGTTGGGGTTATTGCATATGGATGCAAGGAAGAACAATATAGTTTGGTTACAACACATATGAGGTAATCCTGTGTAGTAAAGTGTGACAGGGACATATGAATAAGAGTTACATAGTCCTATTGTAGTAAAGAATAGATGAGTATGCCTACAAAATGTTAATATGAACAACGAATAGTGTAGTTAATGTTTGTTATGTAATGGTAGTTCCTAGTTTGATTATGATTGTCTGGTGTGTAATGATCAATGGAACAATCAATATAACTGTTATCACCCTAATTTTTCTCCTTTGTGACATTCGAGTGAGCATAGCTGAAAACATTACAAGTCATCTATAACCCATACAACATAATAAATTGTAGGCTCTTCAAACCATTTAGGGTCCACTCATCACAAGACCTTTCCCATAAGTTGTATGGAACATCTATTTGATGCTCGTAGGACTCACACTTCAAAGAGACTTGAAAGTCATGTGACCCTATACAATAACAACAAAATGTTTCTCGCTACATATAAATGCCTAGGGACAAACCCAAATGATAAGGTGGTGATGTTTCTACTCTGTAGGAATGTTATCAGAACCCAACCAGTTTTGAAAAAACCTGTCGGTTGGATCGATTTACAAGGTTCACCGAGACAAATCATGCACTCAAACCGTTTTTGGCTGGTTTCAAGGCTAAACCAGTCGGTTGGATACAAACCCGCTTGGTTTTCTCCAAACCGACCAGTTCAATACAAAACTGGACGGTTCTATACAAAAACGCCAAGGACCCCCAAAAACAACTAATTTCAAATTCTTTCAATAAAATAAAATATAGGGCCCACGCGTGAGTTGTTTACTTGACCCACAACCCTTCTAATGTTATAGAAGGAGGCTCCCACCCTCCATATCAATCACATTTAATTGTCGATGGACTTGGGCCCTCTTCCACAACAAGAGGATGTGAACATTGATGTTGCAGTTAGACAAGTGCTTCAGGCCTAGGGGAGTTGAGCCATGCTCATGTTCAGGATGTAGATGATGACTCTTAGTCTCAGCATGATGACTCAAATAATTCTGATATATTATTAGAATCATTAGATTGTAGATTCTAGAGTCTAAACTGCAGTCATATGCTTATATTTTGACTTTAGAGGCCATTTATAACCTCTTTGTTGATGTACTTTTCTTTAGATATGTATTTCCAGTTGATGTTATTTTGGTTTTATACACTCTTACTTGCTATATACATGAAAAACTTTGCATGTTTGTGTATAATGGTTTGAATTCACATGGATGCACATGGAATAATATCTATTTTCTGAAAATATGAATGTTTTATGTATTTTTACTCAACCGGTTTGTTTCTCGATTTTTATCTGGTTCCGGTTCCCGAGGTCAGCAGGTTCGACCATCAGTTCGGTTCTGATAACATTGCTCTATAGGACCTCCCATCACTACCATGAACATTCAATTGGGCATCATGCCATAATAAAACCCTCTCTTCAACATTTAATTGAAATTCATGGTGGGTTGTAAAGAGTAGTGGGTCGCTTAGGCTATTAATAGATGAGCATGGCCCTGCAAATAAAGAGGAAAGAACTTTAGTTGTGCAAATTTATGTTGTTATGATTCAATTACAAAGAAACCAAGAGCCCTTGTTCATTGCTTCCTCCACTACTTCCTCCACTTCAGTGGTCCATATGCTAATTACTAAGTGTCTACTATCCATCAGGCCATCCAAAGAGTTTTTTTGTTGTTGTTGTCTATAACGTTCTAGAGAAAAAACATGTAGTCAAGGAGGCCAAAGGACCCTCACATAGAGATTTGGAGCCCACATGTTGTAATCTTCTCTTCACATGTGACTTTTTAGGTTCAATGACCTTTCCATGGGTTTATTATTCAATATATTGTTGTTTCTCCCAATTTATGTGTTAAATGGTTGATTTTGCATTTAATTTCATGTTCAATATACTAAATTGATGCTTGACAGGTTAAATTATTTGTTGTAATTTGACCCTATCCAATTACAACAAAATGTTCCTCGCTACATATAAATGCCTAGGGACAAACCCAAACGACAAGGTGTTGATGTTTCTACTCTATAGGACCTCCCATCACTACCATGAACATTCAATTGGGCATCATGCCATAACAAAACTCTCTCTACAACATTTAATTGAAATTCATGGTGGGTTGTAACAAGTAGTGGGTCTCCTAGGCTATTAAATAAAGAGGAACGAACTTTAGTTGTGCAAATAAAGAGGAAACAACTTTAGTTGTGCAAATTTATGTTGTTATGATTCAATTACAAAGAAATCAAGATCCCTTGTTCATTGCTTCCTCCACTTCAGCGGTCCATATGTTAGTTACTAAGTGTCTACTATCCATAAGGCCATCCAAAGAGTTTTTTTGTTGTCTATAACGTTATAGAGAAAAAAACATGTAGTCAAGGAGGCCAAAGGACCCTCACATAGAGATTTGGAGCCCACATGTTTTAAGCTTCTCTTCACATGTGACTTTTTAAGTTTAATGGCCTTTCCATGGGTTTATTATTTAATATATTGTTGTTTCTCCCAATTTATGTGTTAAATGGTTGATTTTGCATTTAATTTCATGTTAAATATACTAAACTGATGCTTGACAGGTTAAATTAATAGTTGTATTGTGCTCCCCCCCCCCAACATTTTGTCTTGTATTAGCTTACTTGGCTAGCAGGGTGTTTTGGTACCCATATAACTCAAAATCCCAACTCTAGATTAGTAGTTGCACTAGGGACTTTGATCCACATTCTTTCTCTTGGATTTTTTTTTGCTTAGTTTATTTCTTTGTGCAATTTTTTTGTTTTCGCAATTGTGTGACGCTCAAAAGTCACACAATTGTCACAATTAATACTTGTATGAGCTTTCATAAGTTTTTTTTTAATGGTCTCTAGCTTGTTTTTGAAACATTATAGGATAAATACAACATTTTATGAATTATTGGCTAACCTAACATTGTTGTCGGTATTTTTTTGGCGCCAAATTTCAAGGAATGCCATGGGTAACAAACAAAAACTCTAGTTTTTAGTATTTATTGCTCTTACTATTCCTTCAATCTTTTATGCACTTACGATATTTGTCATTTCTTGAACACTTGCTAAGTTATGTTACTAAAACACCCTCGTACACAACAAAGGGCCTAAAAAATATTCTAATTGGAGTATTCTCTTCACCTTGAGCTCTCAATCTTGATCGATCCTAGATGATTGAAGGTTTAAATTACATTTTTCGACACATTTGAATCCAATTTGTTGTTTCTCATTTCATAATATTGCTCATAAAATTGAAGAATTTACCTAGTTAAAGAGTGGACTCATTTTGAGTACTTTCCACTTTTAGTGATTTCCTTATGTGCAATTTCTATTTCAACATATTTTTTTAGCTTTTTCATTTATAGCATTTGCTTCAAAATTTGTTGGTTTTTCTATCATTAGCTATTGCAAACAAAAGGACCTAAACATTGTTCAATCCAACATTGTTCTTCATTGTGCGCTCAAGCAATCTTGGTGAATCATTAGAAGACGGAAATACCTTCTTTTTTCATACCTTAATCAAACAAATGTCGGTTCACGACACTAAGATTATTCCACTAAAAATAAAGCAACTTAAAAAGTTAAATCATACATCTAACTTAATTCCTCTAATTATTGATTGGGCTTCATAAGCTACGTATTGCAATTGCATCCTCATCCATAGTCTGAAATTGTCACACAATGAAGGTAGGATAGGTGATGGATATGTGATGTCAAATATGAATAAAGGTCCATCAAGTGGTTGCAAGAGGAAGTGTATCATTCAATTAATCTTTGGGTAAAGGGTTTCCCACGGGACCTAGAATAAACGACCAATGGGTGTACTATTAAGGAACTCCTTATGTTGAGGAAAATCGGGTGGCTAAGGAGGAGTGAAGGGTGAGATCCAAGTCAAAGAAGTGAAACGGGCGGGTTTGGGCGCTCTGCGCTTGGGCCAGCTGGGGGCGGGGGCTGCGAACCCCCCCAAGCACTCATGGCGGTGGCCATAGCGAGGTGCCAAACTCTAGAGGGAGGTAGCGGCAACAAGTCAAATCGGGAAAGTGGGAAGGATGGGAAGGGTGAAGGGAAGAGATCAGGATTGGGAGGATGCCTCCCGAGGGCCCAGACAATCCCGACAATCCAGATCTGATCAGAATCAATCCAAGGGAAAATAGAGATGTGGAAGGAAAAGGCCTTAATCGGGAAGTTTGTGGGGGTTTGGCCTAAGGAGAAAGACCTGGTTCACTAGATTTAGAGCACTTGGAGCCCAAAGGGCCACTATAACCTACAGTTGGGAGCAAAGGATTTATTTACCATCATTTTCTTCAATCAGGAAGACCGCGACAGGATCCTGGAAGGGGGACCCTATTTTTTCTTCTTGGCAGGGCTTTACCTCCAACCCTGGAAGGAACACTTCAATCCTGAATCTGAAGATCTAACAGTAGCTCCGGTGTGGCTCCGTCTGGTGGGTTTCCCCGGGGAGTACTGGGATATGGAAATATTACGGGATATTGGCAATTCAATCGGGGAATTTGTGAAAGTTGCGGAGCAAACCAGGCTTCAAAGGTATACCTCGTTTGCTTGGATCTGTGTGTATATGGATCTCTCAAAGGACCTCCCTGAGGGGGTGAGTTTGAACTGGGAAGACAAATAGTGGATCCAGCAGATCGATTATAAATAGTTGCCCTTCCGGTGCAGGATCTGCCATGAGTATGGTCATTTTGGGAGGAAATTCTCGAAGGGAAACCGGGAGAAGGGTGCCTCAGACCAAGAGGGGGGAACACAAGCTAATGAAGGATTCACATGGGTCAAAAGTAGGAGGGGTAGGAACAACGGTGGGAAGAAATGGCTGGAAAACCCTCGACTACGTCAAACTCTTTCCATATCCTGGAGGAGGAAGGAGTGGAGAAATGGAGGGAAATGGAGGGCCCAACCAACGCCCAGGAAACCGAGATAAAGGGATCGGAGGAAGAAAATAACATTGGCAACATGCTAGTTATCATGGAAGAGGATGAAGCTGAGGATATGGAACTTGGGGATCTGGATCTGGACGCACTGGAAGAAGAATGCAGGAACGTGGGCAAGGGCTATGTATCCTGGGAACAGATTGAGCTCCTGCAGTAGGCCATTATTCAATCCAAAGCACACAAGGATCTGGGAATCATCCTGGAAATGTTGAAGGGAAGAAAGAGGAAATCGCCGGAGGAAGATCAAAAGAGAGGCCAGAAAACGAACAAGCAGAGGATAGCAGAAATTGGAGTCAAGCTAATTGAATCAGTGTAGTATCCCACGAACAAGGCAGCCTTCTGTCAAGTAAGTAATGTTACCCAATGAAGACAGTCTCATGGAATATTAGGGGGTGTAATCACCCAAGGAAGATTAAAACCCTAGCAAGGAAGATTAAGCAGGAAAAACCAGACATTCTTTTTTTGCAAGAAACCAAGTGTAGCTTTGAGACCATGATAAAGATTGGGCAAAAGATTTGGAAAGGTAGCAAGGTCATGGCAACAGACGCAGATGGTATGAAGGGGGGTATGGCCATTCTTTGGCATCCGAGAGAAGTGGATCCCTCGGAGTGGAGAGTCGGTCACTTATCCCTAATAGTGGAGTTTCAAATCATAGGATCAGAGATCAGAGGTACAATAGTTAATATCTATGGCCCAAGTGCCTTTCCTCAGAAGCAAGCTTTTATTCACCACCTGCGATGGATATGTGCGTCGACCCAGGAAGGACACTGGATTATAGGAGGATATTTTAATCTGATTACCTCACTTTGAGAAAAGAAGGGGGGAAGAAGGATGTTGGATAAGCACCAAGAGGAATTTCGAGAGGTCCTAGCCCAAAGTACTCTAGTGGACATGGAAACTGGGGATGGCTGGTTTACGTGGAACAACAGGAGAGGTGGGGATCATATAGTCGCCTCTAGATTAGACAGGTTCCTGGTGTCAGATTACATGGTCAAGGGCTCAGGAGAAATCAGGGAAAATGTGCTCCTAGCAGTTGGCTCTAATCACTAGCTAGTATGTCTTAGCTAGGATGGAGCGGTAGCTCGACTGCTTAAGCCTTTTTGCTTTGAGCAATTCTGGCTTGAGCACAAAGACTTTAAACATCTAGTGGAACAATGGTGGCAGGAGCTGGACAGCCCTGGGGGGATAAGGCTGTACATCTTCCAACAGAAGCTCAAGGTTCTAAAAGCCAAGATCCGTACATGGAACAAGGAAGACTTTGGAAACATTTTTAAGGACAAAGGGAGGCTTGCTCAGGACATAACACTCATCCAGCAGAAAGGGATGGACTTTGGGTGGGACGCAAAGATGAAAGAAAAGGAAAAAGACCTTTTTTCCCAGCTGGAAGCCAGAGAGAGGCAATCTTCTGGAAGCAAAAGTCACGGATCAAATGGCTGAGGGAGGGGGACAAAAATACCAAATTATTCCATAACTCAGTGGTCAACAACAGGCTGGGTTCTAAGATCTTCAAAATCAAAAGGACCAATGGGACCCAAGTGGGAACCAGGGAAGAGATTGAGGAGGAGCTCACCAGCCATTTCAAGGAGATCATAACAGAAGACAACACTGATAGGGGATAGGATATAGACAGGATCATAGCTCGGATTCTTAGGATAGTATCTAGGGAGGATAATGAGAGCCTCATCAAACCTATATCCATGCAGGAGGTTGAGGAGGTAATGCATATGATGGATAAGGGGAAATCTCCAGGCCCTGATGGCTTCACCTCCAATTTCTTTCACTTCTTCTGGGACATGATCAAGGAAGAGCTCTTGGATATAGTTGAGGAGTCGAGAAAAAGTAGAGGAGTGCTCAAATCCTTCAACACAACGTTCCTATCCTTAATCCCAAAAGGAGAGGGAGCTGATACCCCAGGTAAGTTCATACCCATATCCCTATGCAATGTGATCTACAAGATAGTTTCCAAAGTCACAGCAAATAGACTAAAGCCTCTTCTCCCGGGGTTGATCAACCCGAAGCAATTTGGCTTTGTGGTAGGTCGTTAAATCCTAGATGGCATTATCACGGTCCAAGAAACCATCCACTCCCTAAAATGCGTTAGACACCCAGGAATGCTCATCAAGTTAGATATAGCCAAGGCTTATGGCAAGCTTAACTAGCATTATCTGGAGAAGGTGCTTCGGGCATTTGGCTTTTGCCAGGAATGGGTGGAGTGGGTCATGGAGCTGGTCTCCTCTCCCTTCTAATCCATCCTACTGAACGGTTCTCCAACGAGGCTCTTCTCGCCATCCAGGGTTATCAAACAGGGAGATCCTCTCTCCCCTTTTCTCTTCATTCTGGCAGCCAAGGGGTTAAGCAAGCTCATCAAGGCCCAAGTGGGAAATGGGAGGATCAGGGGTCTATCGTTCCATGAGGACATGGACAAACAAGCACACCAACAGTTCGTGGATGACACGATGTTGATGGGGCGCCCTTCAGTCCAAGAGGCTTGGGCCTTCAAAACAAACCTAACAACCTTTGCTAAGGCATCGGGACTAGCAGTTAATGCTAAGAAATCTCAGTTTTTTTCTTCAACACTCAGCTCATAACTCAAATAAACATAGGGAGGATTTTGGGATTTACAAAGGGAACACTGCCGACCAAGTATCTAGGGGTCCCTTTGGGACAGGGAATTATTAGGAAAGCATCCTGGCAGGATCTGCTGGACAGGATTAAGGCCAGATTGGCTAGTTGGACCCTCAAACCCTTAAACCTTCCTGGGAGATTAGTCTTGATCAAATTGGTCCTCTAGGCCATGCCGATGTACCTATTCTCGGTCTTATCCGCTCCAAATTCAATCTTAAGGGAAATCAGAAGCATTCAAAGGAATTTCCTTTGGGCGGGGAGGGAAACTAAAGCTAAATTTGCTCTAGACAGTGTGGATAAGGTAAGTATGCCTAAGGATAAAGGGGGCCTTGGGCTCCGAGATCTTAAAACGGTGGGGGAAGTGCAGGGAGCCAAGATATTGTGGAGATGATGCAATTACAAATAGGAGCCTTGGGGCAAGATCTGGCACATAAAGTATGCTAGGGGTCATCCAAAATCTTAGCTGGTTCGATTCAATGGGGATCCTCAAGGGTCTCACATTTGGCAAAAGGCGAGGGAACGGGGGAAGTTGGTCTAGGAGCACAACTTCTGGGAAGTAAAAACGAGAAACCACGCCAAATTTTGGGATGACTCCTGGAACCAATTCCCTAAGCTAGGGAATGACCCTCAGTGGATGCATATCGGGACTAGAAGTATTGAGGAGGGAAAAGAAAAGGTTCATCAGTTCTGGGAGGGGGGTCCTCAGGAAGATAGACGTAGGTGGATGATCCCGATCAATCAGGATGCCCAGATCTCGGCTGAAGATATTAGAGCCCTTGAGGATGAATTACAAGAGTGATGCATTTTGATCAAGAATGGGGATGATACTCTCAGATGGGGATACTCTCAGAAGGGGACTTTCAGCATCAAAGAAGCATACAACATTAAAATAAGGCACCAGGAGGAGGAGGATGAGATTTGGAAGAAAATATGGACTTCCAACCCCTGGCCAAGAGTGGCTACCTTTTGTTGGCTTGTGGTAAGACGCAGGATCCTGACTGGAGAGAACTTGAGTTGCAGAGGTATCCAGGGACCATCTCGGTGTGTTCTATGTGTTAGCCAGGAAGAGAGCATGGGTCACCTCCTCGACACATGCGCCTTCGCCTCAGATCTAAGGGACAAGGGAGCGCAACTTTTCAGGAAGAGCAACATATGTAGAGGGAAACCGGGCCAAACCTTAAGGTATTGGCATCCCAAAACTTTCAAAAATAGTATTCTGCGGGTTTTATGGCAAGCCTTTCCAGGCACTGTGATGTGGGTAATATGGAAGGAATGTAATGACATAATTTTTAGGGGAAAACAACACTCCCCGGAGGAAGTCTGGAAGATTATAACCTCCAACTTGATGGAAACAGTGCGCAGCATGCAATGGAGCAAGGAGGACAAGGAATTTGCTGGCCCAGAAAAAATAATAGCGGAGGCGTGGGGTCTAGACAGTGGGATCATCAATGGTCTTCATCAAAGACCCAAGTCCTGTAGAGTTGAAAGCCCAAACTCGTGGTCTTCCCCTCCTAGGCTGGTGTTTAAGGCAAAGTTCGATGGTGCGGCAAGAGGCAACCCAAGGGACGCAGGCTATGCCGGGGTTTGCATAAACTCTTATGGAGAAATAATGCAGGTCTATTATGGCTCGATTGGGATGGATACCAACAATTCTACGGAGTTGGAAGGGATGATCCAGGGCTTACAAATCATCATCAAGTATGGTTGGATGCCGGCGATAGTAGAAGGAAACTCCAACATCCTCATCCAAATGGCGAAGCAACTGGCCAATGGAAAATCCATGGAGAAAGTGTCGTCTGGCTGGCGTCTTGCCAACAAGTTGGACGACCTACGTTCCATGGTTATGACGCATTCAGTGCTATCCTTCGTCCACGTTAGGAGAGAAGCAAACCAAGTGGCAGACTTGCTGGCTAATGTCGAATTTAGTGACGTCAGGGCCAATCGGAGGGGACAGTCAGAAGATTTCGAGGTGGAGCAATGGATCCCTAGATGTCGACAACTGGCTACTCATGATACGGGTAACAAGGGATAGGTGACGGGAGGAATGAGAGAGGAACGAGGTAGCGACAGGCGACAACAAAGCGCTTCCATGAGTCGGGCCCATTAACGCGTGTAAGCATGTGGTCTAAGATCAAGGTAATCTGGAGTGATCATTTAAGCATTAAGAGAGTGTACAAAGGAGGTCCTTAAGGGAAAGGTGGATCAGACTCCGTATGGGATGATGATTCAGGAATGACGAGAGCTATGAGAGAGAATCAAATGTGGGGTATGGAGACGGAAGGTTTCAGGATATGGGTAATCAGTATCCAGTACCGAACCGTTAATGCGCCCATGGCACCAAATCCTATTAATCCGAAGGTGGTTGCAGAGATCATCACCTGAGTTCTAAGGAGCATCGAAGATAAGCTGGTGTGTGTAGAGTGTTGTCTGCGGGGAGAAGGATCCCAGAGTAAATCTGTGAAGGGTGAGACTATGAAGCAAGAGATAGATCTGCCTCAAGGTGGTCTTGGGAAACCAGGGAATAGCATAGGACCGACTATTAACCGGGACAAAGGGAAGAATGTAATTCGGATGGGAAAGAGAGCGACGACTCAAGCTCAACTTCAAGCTCAGTCAGCTGCAGAGACCTTCAAAGATCGAATTCCGCTCATATCTCGTTTAGCAACAGAGAAAGTGGAGAAGATGCTATGGGATCAAGTGAATTCCATGCTGATTGAGGTGGTTCGGGAGGAGGTTGAAGGCTAGGTCTCAGACCCCGGCTCCACGGTGGGGAGAGCCTCAGCTCACGACCGACTGGTTATGATATATTGGGTCATTATGAATTTGGTCACCCAGTCAAACCTCAGTGCAACAACAAAAATCGAGGAGAGGGTCGTGAAGATGATGGCAAAGAAGGAAGGGGACGAGGAGCATGTTAAGGCATGGAAGGAGCACAATGAAGAATGTCGGGACATGCGTAGGAAGCTGGAGGCCCTCAGTGCATACTGTTGTCTCATGCATTGGATGGTGGACCAAATCGCCTCTTGTATGGGCATTGCTTTGTATCATCCAGGGATGGAGCATCATGTGGAAGGGGGGTCTGGTCGTCGCGCAAGTGGGAGGAGCATAACTGTTAACACTCTAGAGGAGCGCGTGATGGATGTTGTTCAGCTTTCGGGAGGTCGGTGTCATGATACGAGTCCTGGGCCAGGATTCCAGGCTCTGCCTTAATCCCCCGGTGGAGTTCCCTCTGTGCTTTTGCTTATGTTTAGGCGGTCTAGTATGTGCCCTGTAGGTATGTATGTTTATTTATCTGTTTATTAAGCATGCATGGTGGTAATTCGGAATGGAAATCAGGGATTGAGCTCTCCACAGAGGGAGCACTCCCACTTTTGGGATGGGAGGGTAACCAGCTGATCAAATGTAAGGGTGATGGGAAAGACTATGGGCAGGTCGTCAGAGGCCTGCAGTTGTGGAACTCCATTGTAACTGTTTTTATGCAGTAATAAATCTTTTATTTACAAAAGAAAAAATCCTAGGAAAATCCTAGTTGATTTTCTGTAATTACACATGTGCATAATGATTCGGCTAAGATTTTGAAAATATTGTTAAAAAAATATTCCTGCAAAAATGAATGTGACATGTGAATTAATCTGTTATGGTGCCTGGAAAGGAAGTACCTGAGCTTGGTAAGCACATGAAGAGGTGCTAGGCTCTTGAGCAGAGCTTCCATTCAAGCACCCAAAGATGTGTTAGGCTCTGAAGCGGGGTGGACCAGATCTCTGTTGAGAGATGCTATACAGATAAGTATTTGGTTTACTTATCAAACTTTTGTTGTTGTTGATTTTTTGTAAATATACATGAGCATATGATGCAACCATGGTTTTGAAATTCTTGTTATAAAATTGTATCCTATAGGAATGAATCTAACCTATGAATTAAATTCATTGTGGTGTTCAAAAAGGAAGCACCTAAGCTTGGTGATCACCTAGAGGAGGTGTTGGGCTCAAGAACGAAGCTGTTAGACCTCTATTGAGAGGTATTTTCAGGTGATCCGAGGCTTGTGGAAACCGAGGTACCTTTTAATGCACACGCAGGTGTGGGGCGGGGCAAGGTTATGAGTGCCATGGTTGTATAAAGCCAAGTCGAACACTTGTGGAACCAAAAGAAGATACTTATGCAGATAATAATTTGGTTCACTAGGCAACTTCTTGTTGATTTTATGTCAATATACATATGCATGTGATTCATCTATGATTTTGGAAAATCTTGTGAATACTAACATGGGAATTGACTCATTGCTTGGGACTTGAGCCTAGGTATTGTTGGTTTCCAAAGACATTGGAAATGTCCCAAGCTGAGGAGAAGGATTCTCTAAGACCCAAAAAAAGATCATGTGGTGTGTACTAGTAATGCATGCAATCAAGGACTTGGAGGAGCTTGTATGCAAGAGAACCACGAAGTGGAACCAAGGAGGAGTTCCATATCGTACCAATGGACGGGTAAAGGTCCAGAGTTAGCACCATGGTCCCAATACGACTACATGGGAGCTGAAGGATGCCATGCGATTGACACACCCAACTTTTGGTTCAATTTTGTAGAGCACCGAGGGCGGCGCTAGTGTAGCATTTTGTTAAAATTTTGTAAAGTACTAAGGACAATGTTGTTGAAGGGGGAGGGGAATGTAACACCCCAGTTTTGACCCCATGGTATTGAACTGCATATGATATAAATAGCGTTAATAAATCGTGGTGTGGAGCTCAAGGAAAAGGCCCCACCATGGATCTAGTGTTTTATGTTTCGACAATTAAAATCGATGCCGATGGTTTATGTGCTATCTAGGCACAATATGTTTTGAGACATCATGTAACTATGCAATTAATAAAAATACCATAACTAGCTATGTGCCGCAATGTTAAAGAGATGGGGGCATGATTTCACAAGGAATAAGGAGGGGCAAATATTCAAACCTTTGAGCCAATGGGGAAAAACCAAATGTCAAGGGGAAAACCCATAAAGTTGTCAAATACCCATTCTGTCTTTTGTGACCAGTCATCTAGAAGTTGGTTTGGAATTTATTTCCTTGGGATGGGAAAGGTATGAAGGTCAAATTCGAATTAGGAAGACCACCCATTTTGGAAAAATGTGTTTTTGACTTGTGGGGCAAGTAAATGCTTGGAAATGAATTCCCAAGCCATTATTCACCCATATGTTTTTCTGTCTCACGCAGTGGGAGCTCCTGGGATCTTTCCTTCATGTGTTTGTGGTTGTTTCCTCAATCCACAACTGGGAAAATCTGTTTTCGATACTGTTCAATGAATGGGCAGAGGAGATTCACGTTCTAGGGGTTTTTATAGGTCGTGTTTGCCTCCCTCACACAACTGGAGTTTGTTGTGCTTTTCCCTCATGTTTTTCCTGCATTTTCTTCATCCTTCAATGTCTGGGAAGTTGTTTTTGTGTTGTCGAGTGCATGTGCAGCAGGGATTCATGTTTTTGGTGCTTGTTGGGATCATATTTTCTCCCGTAATTCCCAAGAACGCTTGTTGAAATCATTTTTGTCTCCTAGGGTGTTTTTCCCCAATTTACCAATCCATTCTTGGTTGCAAACCTGTTTTTGGTTATGCTCATTGGCTGGTAGGTTAGAACCACGATTTTGGGGTTTATGGCAGTCGTTTTGCCCACATGAAGCCATTGACGTCTCTGAAATCGAATTTGCTATCAAAGGGTTGCTTTCCCCTTGTTTCCATTTTTGTTTTAGCTTCCAAGATGTTTTTTAACATACCCAGCAATTAGATTTTGCTGTGAAGTGCATGCTTGTGTTGACTTAGCTGAGTAAGTGCAAGGAACCTAGTCTAACATCAAAAGCAGTGTTGGTCGTGTCCTCTCCATCGTCGGGATGAGGGGAGGGGACGTGACATCTAGTGTGGCTAACTGACAGCCAAGCCACTCTCACATATGCAATTCGAATGACCTCCTTGGAATTCGAATTTTCTTGCTATTCATGCAAATGTATGACATTGTATCACTACTTATGATTGATTATTGATAATATACAGTTGCAACCTCTAATCGCAGCACTGTTATGTCATTTTGTGTGTAAATTGTCTTGAATCTTCTGTAAGATTGTGCTTTAGTCTTTAGATTGTTGTGACTGAATTTTCATAATGATCTTCACCAAAGCATGCCAATTCATAGCTAGATCTATATATCAAGATGTGTCAACATTACATTCCTATCTCTATTTATAGGCTTGCACCTTTTACAAAATGGTCCACTTTGACCAACTTCCACCTTGCACTGCGAGGTTTGATATTTTGGAAGTCATGCAGTGGTGTGAGGTTTTAGCTGGGTTTTTGTATCACTCCTAGGATTTTTGGTCCCTGAGGAGTGTGTGGCAACCCATGTTCAAAATGAGGTCTAGGATGTCTTAATTTCACCGGTGTATGTGTATGTCAGAGTCTTCGTTTGTCTAAAGATTGACATTTAGTGTTTTTCATTGTTCGATTCTTCCCTCGTTACTTGCCTAGAGCTTGGTGTCTATGGTGGCGGCCTAGTCAAAAGAGTTGGGGTCTTCTCGATTCATATCCATTCTATGTTAGCATCATGGATGAGGTGGAGACCTAGTGGAAAGGGGTTGATGTTTATTGGGAAGCTACATGAATTTTCAAATATGATGTGGAGTACATTAAATTTTTGCAAAAATTTCGACGATGTGATGACATGAGTAAATAGGATGGGACTTCTCAGTTGGTGGTGGTGACAAGTATCTGTCCTTCAATCGTTTCCCCTAGGACTTTGAGCTCGAGTGATCTTGTTCCAAATCAAATTGTGGTAAATGTATCTAGCGTTGATGTTGGTAGGAGTTCTCATCCTTTGTGCTGCAATCCTCAAGCCCCACCAGGTCATAAGGTTTCTCAGATTCAAGGCTTGGGGTTTATGAAGGTTGGGGAGGTTGGGAAAGAGAAGCATGCTCTTAAATCTCATAGTGTCAGGGAAGAGAAACTTTTATTGACATTGGAAAAGGATATCAACCTTGATAGGCTAAGCGCCTTTATTCGCGATCTTTGGTAGGGAAAATGAGTTATTCAAGCTTGGAGAGGGAAGTTCTTTTGGATTGGATGGTTTTTAATTGGAAACTGCTTCTGGGTTATTGTCCCAAGTTGAACATATTGATGAACAATTGGTTTTGTTTCCAGTTTTTAGGGGTTGAAGACTTGGAGAAAATGTATTCAAAACATTGGATTATAGGGCGGAGTTCCTTGATGCTCAAGAAATGGCATCCATGCTTTAACCCATTCAAAGAGCATATACAAAAACGCCATGTCTAGATGATTCTTCCATGCTTTAACTAATGATTTCTAGTGATGATCCACATTCTATATTTGGTTGGCTCTCTACGGCTCAATTATAATTAGATGGATCACTTGCTCAGGAATGGCATGATTATATTTGTGGGCTTAGACATGCTGGGATATCCTAGAGCAACTCAGTGGGCAGGTTGTCTTGGACCATGGAACCTAAGTCTGCTTTGATCATTGTGAACTCTGCATACCTTGACATTTTAAATTTCTATGCAAATTCTGAATCACTTTGGTGGTATAAGAGGTGGACTTGGCATATTCCTTTAAAAGTTAAATGTTTCACATGGCTTGTTTTGACAAATTGGGCTCTCACCTAGGATAATCTCTTCAAAAGAGGTTTCCAAGGTATGGGGTTATGTTTGATGTGCAACAAGAATTTAGAAAGCATACATCTATTCGGGGACTATTGGTTTTTTTCAGAATGCTTGGGTTGAAATAATGGAACACCTTCAAACATAATTTATGTGGAACAAATCTAAAGTTGAGGAAAAATTGTTGTTCTAGAAAACTTATCACTCAACTCTTAGGTTGCTTCCCTTATTTTCTATTTGGTACACTTGGAAGGCCATAAACTCCATTATTTTTGAAAACATATCGCAATGTCTCTTCTAGGTCGCAGCCAAAAGTATCAGTCATTTTGTGGAATATAAGGTTACATCAAAGACATGCCATCAATGATATGTGCTTGATTTGGTCATCGACAAATCCAGGGTTTGGGCCTTTTTCGAGGGGGCATCACACAATGGTGTTTGTGGGGGAGGTATAGCCCTATATTATTCAGACTTTCATTTTTTCTCTTAAAGCTAGGATGTGGGAAGGGAACCAACCAAAGAGTCAAACTCAAAGACATGTCATCAACGATATGTGCCTGATTTGGTCATCGATAAATCCACGGTTTGGGCGTTTTTTTGATGGGGCCTCAAACAGTGGTGTTTGTGGGGGAGGTATAGCCCTGCATTATTCAGACTTTCATTTTTTTCTCTTAAATCTAGGATGTGGGAAGGAAACCAACCAAAGAGTCGAACTCATTACTCTTTGGGGCCGAATGAAGTATATTGTTCAAGCATACATCCTACAATTACAAATTTTTGGTGATTCCTGAGTTATTATATATTGGATTGAGGACATAAGTAAATTACAGATCGCTCAACTATTACATTGGTGTAGGAAAACACAGTGTAATACCCCCATGGTATTGCTTTTATTTTCATGTTTAGAAAATTATTTTTATTATGTAATGAGTTATGAAACTCAAAAAATCAAATGACATTTGCACAACAAACCTTTATATTTATTTATTTAATAAAAAAAATGACACTTGGAGAACTCAACTACATGAGGGGACACCAACCATGGCAACAAGAAACATGTGTAAGCAAGCTAGAGTGATTGATACAAATCAAATCCAATCCAAAACTCAACAACCAGACAAGATCCTAAATCATAGGGATTTAAGGATTCGATTGGACATTTGATTGGGATGGCATGAGACCTGGGAAAAAGCTATATATATGAATGCACTGGAATGGCACGAGACGATGTGTTGTGCATGGGGAAAATGATTGCTTAGTGCATGTGTTGAGCGTTTTTCTATTTTTATAAGTCCATCATTAAAAACTTGTTATAGGCTCGAGGATTGAGTGCCACGAGGAAGTTACTTGCTATTCTGGTGCATGGTTGGTGTTTCAGCTCGGGGGTGGAGTGGAGCAAACCGTTAAGTTGCTACCTCCTATGGTTGGGAGGAGTTTATTCTCCTAGTGTGTTTTTCCCTGGATTCAAGTAAGTAGATCTGATTTATTTTCTCATACTCCAGTTTGACTGATGGTTGTTTGCTTACCAATTAAATGAACTGTAAACGGGCTATTGCTAGATCTTTAAATAGTACTTTATGAAACTATGATCTATGTGTATTTCGTCAAAATCAAGTATCTAGTAGCTACACATTTTCTTTAAATCTACCGAAACTTTTTGGAACAAATCCTAGAAACATTATTTTAAATTGTTACATAGCGTTTATGGGAATGAAATTGGTTCTTAATTTAAATTTGGAGCCTGTTGTTAAGTTCTCTCATGGATCAGATACAAGATGAAAATATTCTTCGACTGTCAATATACTTTGCATACGAATTATAATGTTTGCGCTTGATCTACACTCTGCATACACCCAAAGGTCTGCGTTTGTTTCCAATTTGTTTTGATCTGTAAAATATATTTGTATACGTATAACTCAGATCCGATCTGAAAACCTGGGATGCTTTTTGTTTACCATCTATGTGTCGAAAGTGGTGGATATCTTTGCTTGATGTCAAAGTCAACTCTCAAACTCTCTGCAATGATTTCATTTCTTGACCTGCACACAAATCTGCATTTTTACGTAGACCTCTCCTCATGACCGCAGATGCAACACTAAGGCAAAAACCTACCCATGTTTTCCCTGACATGGTCAAGAACCACGCAAGCCTTCTACTCTCTGCACATGGTGAGATGGCTTGGATTAGCGATCTAATGGTTTTTTTTTTTTTTTTTTTTTTTGTCATCCTTGGGTATATGCGTTGAATACGTGACTGAGGTTTAGTGCTTTGATTTGTTTTCACCGTCCACTTCATGCCCGTATGCTTTATAGTTTTGGTGAATTGTTGGTCGTTTATGTAACAATACGATCTCTACTCTATCCGTCGAACCCCAGCATGTATCTAAGATCGTAGCACGAGTCTGGATGTGGTTGATGGCATCCCGGTTCCTCTGTTCAGTTCTGTTCAGATTGTTGTTGAACTGATCGTATTAGGAGTTGTCTGAGGTTTTAATGCCAACTTCCAACACTTAGCATTCAATCACGTAAATAAGGGTTGCTTTCTCCATGATCTTCGATCAATGGCAGCTGAATCGAAACCTATGCATTGCATTTGGACTTGCATGGTTACATTTGAAATCACATGGTCAATATGGATTGGAATCGCATGGATGCACTATTTTTATAATTGCATGATTGTTCTATGTCTGAGTTTGTTCGGGACGTGTGGAGATCACCCCAAATTTTAGAGAAATTCAGCGAAGACGGCGGGACGTGATAGTCATAAAAAAATTTAAAATATTTAAAATATGAAAAATATAAATCCCAACAATAACAAACATTCATCACTCTGGAATCTGCAATCATGCAATGTAAATGCAAAATTCAAAGTTCAAACACATTACAGGGTTCATCAAGATTATCATTATATTAATAATAATTTATAAATATATTATATATCAATATGAATCTATGATTAACATACACATCGTATTTGATATAATCTTCATATTTGACTTTTAAGTGATTGAAAAAATGAATCAATGATACTAGATAGTATGATATTGTATTTGTTTCACGGCCATTGATAGTTTAGAATTATATAATACAATTAGGTTAGACATTGTAAATTAGATTTAGTTTTTAATATTTTTGTTTATGTTTTAAATTTAAATTTTTATTATTATTTAGTTTTTAATATTTTTTTTATGTTTAAAATTTAATATTTTAATATTTAAGTTTATGACTTTATAAATAATAAAATTTTAAGTTTTATTAAATGGTTTTAATTTTTTTTTCACGATTTATTTAATTTTTTAATTTTTTTTAAAAATTAAGAAGAAAAAAAATTCCGAGTTTCGGGGAAGTTTCGGAGTTTTAGGGCAGGATGCCCACAATTCTTGGCGAAGTTTCAGAGTTTCGGTCGGGACGCTAGGAAGCCCCCCCAAGTTTTGCCGCCCATCGAAACGTTTTGGTCTGCGTCTCGCCAAGTTTCGCCAAAAAGGGGACGTCCCGAAACGTTTCAAATAGAGTTTCGGAGTCCCTGGGACGCAAGAAACGCTGAAACGCATCCCCAACCCTTCGGAACGCGTCCCCGGGTAACACTGGTATTTAAAACCAGTCGAGATCCACCTTGTCTGCCAGTCTGTCTTCGAGTTATTTATCTCAAAAGATTTCTGATTTTTCTTTTAATTGAGCATTTTTACCTCAATCTGCCATTTGGTTTGTAATATCTGCTCGTCTCTGTTAAACTCTCAGTTTGAGAGTTTCATGGAGTGAGTTCAGCTTCAATTTCAAGTTATTTGATTTTATAACAAGTATATTAGAATCCACAACAATAAATGCCAACACTAACATTAATGTATGGAACAAGGGTTAGAACATAAAATATGAATGGCAGATCCATGAGGGCATCGAGGGTTTTGTGTTTTTTATTTTGGGTACGTTACACAAAGTCACTTCTCCTATCTCTTCGCAGCTACACTATCCAACATATATTTAGAGAAAACAACTTGACTGCTAATGGTTTATCTAAAGAAGCACTTCAATTAGTTGAAGGTTACGTGTTTGTGGAAGAACATCTGCATTTGAAGACACATTATTCAGTTATATTAGAATTCATATAATTGTTCATATTTTGTTGTTTGTAATCAGTTTTTTGTTATCTTTACACAATCAATCGGGAGTG
>LPNX011077344.1:246897-268354 GCA_001517045.1 Pseudotsuga menziesii | reverse complement strand
GGGATTGTTAGAATAATCCGTCAGGATTATTGTAAATAAATAAAATAGGAATATGAATAGATAGGAAGCTAAACCAACTGAGCGGAAGGTGAAACCCAACCGCCAGGAGATTTGTATAAGTATAGGCTTTTGCATTGGAATAGATAATCAATCGGGAGTTATACCTAAAAGACAGGTTGATATGTTTATAAGTTGTTTTGACTGATATGATATTTTGGACAACTTATGTAACTAGGAACTACTTCCAAGCACCTTGAAAATTTTGGATTTATGGAGCATCATCTCATAACTAGATCAATACAACTGGATTAGACTTCCTTTTTAGCAATAATCATTTAAATATTATAACTTTGATTCATCTTAAAATAGCAAATTACAGGTTTTTTTCTGCTTAAAAAGAAGTTTCCATTGTTAAATCTATTAACCACCAACAATGCATCCATAGATACCCATAAAATAGCTCATGATGCTCCATATAAGGGTGGACGGCTTTGGCAGTGACCAAGCTCATATGCATAAGGCTCACCCATGGGAGAATCCCACGAGTGCTTCACAGCCATTGATTACCCCTTCCATGAATGTGCTCAAATTCAATAGGGGTCAATTATCGTTCAATGTCGACGAGATCGCCACCGTTTAATCTATCCCATATGATCTAATGGTCCAACTTAGTTCGGGGGTCAATCATGGCATAACTGAGTTGTTAATTTCAACATCAAGTGTCATTAAATTAATGTATAAATTTATTTTATTAGATTTAAATTCATTGATGGTGGTTGGTGTTGAATAGCACTTGGCAAAGTATTACTAGCAAAGGCGGTTGTGAATTAAAACGCGGGGATAATGACATTTAATATGGAGGGAAGTACTATATTCATTCCCTCGCACCTCAAAAGAGGTCTTTGGCTGGAGAAGAATAACAAAGAAATAGGAACAGTGGAGAAGAGGAGGAAGTAGACGAGAAGAAACAAGAAACAGAAGAGGAAGGAGGCAAAGAACAAACTGAGAGGAGAGCATAAAGAAGAAGGCAGGAGAGGACGAGAGAAAGAACATCAAGCTATAGAACATTAAGGTAGAGAACCTGGTAGAAGCAGCTGAGCAGTAGAAAACCAGGTCATTCATTTATTTATTTCGATTTCCATTAATACATGCTTCCAGTTGTTAATATGTGCTCTGTTTTAGATTGAAATTTATAGTTGTGGTTAATTCAACTTCAAGCTGGATTGCATCAGAAAGAGTTGAGTATTTGTGCAGTGGAAAACTGAAGCAAAGTGTAACGAACTCCAACAAAATCTTGGAGAGCAGACGTTGAGAAGTGGAAAGAAAAATTCTATGAGGAAACACAGCAACATGTGCCTGGAATTCCAAAGGCAAAAAGCTGATTTCAGGCTTTGTATCCTGCCAAAGACAGATTAAAATTGAGATGAGTCATGCCTAAACAAAGCTTGAATCAACTAAAACGGAATGTCGAATCATTCTAATGAGAATAAAGCAGCAGACGCAGACCCAATTGTCCACTTGAGGATATCACAAAAACAGATAAAGTCATGAAAAGATTGGCCACACTAAAAAGCTTGTACATAAAGTATGAAACTATGGACAATCCCTGCAAGATAAGTCTAGAAAGTATAAAGATAAATTAACGAAATTGGAATACAGTATTGTATTACATTTAGACTACAATGAAAGAAGCTCTTTTTCATAAGATCTCGTGGTGGGTGGTTCAAACAGAGAATATAAAGTCAAAGATTCTCTAGCAGATCCAACTTATTGTTACAAAGGTTCATCTTATACCATATGCATATATAGAGAGCAGGACCTGTGTTTATTGGGCTCATTGGGCTCCTCCTTGTATGGCATCAATTGTCACCTTCATCCATAACACCTCTTTTAAACTAGGAGGACAATGGGGACACTACCTAATTAAACTAGGAGAAAATGGTATAGATCCCAAGAGAGACATTGGAGAAGTGGAAAACTTAATTAATAAGTAATTTACTTTATAACAGGGTTGACAGGATCAAAGTTAATCGCCCCCATTTTGGATTTTTCTATGAGAAAATGAAGTTATGAAAAAAAGGAAGTTTTGAAGTTAATAGAAGTTTTAGTTTTGCACTCTTTATTTTGTTTATATATTAGAGTTGAAAGAAATACTCTCCAAAGAATCAAAGTAACGGTTGACAAGATCAAAGTTAATCGTCCCATCATGGATTTTTCTATGAGAAAAGGAAGTTATGAAAAAAAAGGAAGTTTTGAAGTTAATAGAAGTTTTAGTTTTGCACTCTTTATTCTGTTTATATTAGGGCTGAAAGAAATACTCTCCAAAGAATCAAAGTAACTGAGGTTGAATTTAAGAAGCACAAATCTTCTTTTGTATCTAACCCAAGAGAGATGAAAGTTGAGACGAGTTAGTCAGAAAGGGAGCTTGAATCAGCTAAGAGAGAACGTGAAATTACTCAGAATGAGAAGAAATCAGCCGATGCTATCATATAGTCTTTGCCGACAAATTGCTCACTTCGTGAAGCATATCCGAGAGATGAAATCATGAAAATATTGGACACACCAAGGCGTGAAGTATATCCGAGAGAGATGAAATCATGAAAATATTGGACACGCCAAGGAGTTTGCAAATGAAGTATGGAAATCATGTACAATCCTTGCAGGATCAGTTGTCAGTGTCACTGGTGAAGTATGATGAGAAATTAACCTAATTGGAAGTGAGTATTCTATTATTGCATTTGGACTATAATGAAAGAAGCTCTTATTCATAAGATCTTGAGGTGGGTTGTTCAACAAATGAAGTATAAATATAGTAGGAGCCAGAGATTCTGTAGACGTTGATGTTAATGACAAGCAGTTCCAACTTAAATATGCCAAGGTTCATCTTATACCATACATATAGAGCAACATGACAAAAATTGCCAAATAGCACAAACTCTATAACATTGAAGATTGGAGAGAACAACCTGATAGGGTACAAAATATATAACCGCCATGTTTTCTCCAAGGGCATGACATGTCCAAAATGGAATCTCTTCTGAAAGACCATCAAGCTCTCCAAGCCCACAAACAAATGGTTGTACTTGATGGCAAAAACAAGAGTTGTTTAGGACATAAGGAGCAAAGGATATCTGATTTCAAGTTAAAATTGGTGAGAGAATTCTTGAGGATGGTTGAAGTGGCAGAAGCTGAAGCAGAGCGTCACAGGAGAACTGGACATTTTTTCTTTGAACTCCAAAAGTACTTCGTAGAGCAAATGCTATGATTGAGGAATTGAAAGAAAAACCTTCCAAGGAAACACAGGAATGTGAGGATGAATTTTGAAGGCCCAAAGCTGTTTTTATAGACATTGTATCCAATCTAAGACAAATGAAATTTGAGATGAGTGGCCAATAGAGAGATTGAATCAGTAAAAAGAATGATATTATATTCAATTAGAAGAAAGCAGCAGACGCTGTCATATAGTGTTTCACTGGAAATTGTCCACTTCAAAAAGATATCCAAGAGATGAAGTCATCAAAAGATTGGCCACAACAAGGAGTTTGCACGTCAAGTATGGAAACGGGGTACAATAGTTGCAAGATTAGAATAAAAGGTACGAAGAAAAATTTGCCAAATTGGAAAAGTAGTCTATTACATTTGGAGTGCGAAAAAAAGAAGCGCTCGCTCAAACAATGAAGGTAAATGAATAGTAAAGGTAAGAAAATCTCTAGCAGCTGATATTGATGCTGAGCAGTTCCAACTTCTACTTGCCAAGGACCTTCTTATACCATACATAGATACAGAGCAAGGTGATAAGTCAAAGTCACAAAAATGGAACAAACTGTGTTGTAGCTACACCAACTACAGAAACACTTCAAATAAAGAATAAAGATCCAGTTACCTCTGCAACACCATTTCAAATTTTTTTTCCATCTAGGCAGTTTCAATTTTTTTTCCATCTAGGCATTAGCGTGTCTGTAATTGTTCCCTACAATAAAATCTGTCGATGTTTCTTTTACAATAATGTGGTTGGTACTAGTTACTTTATATATATATAAACTTTTCAATAAAATTTGTCGATGTGTTTTTTACAATAACGTGTGGTTGGTACTAGTTACTTTATATATAGAAACTTTTCATCGAACATTCTAGTTTAATTAGTACAATTCATTTTTTTTAAAGAAGAAAATGCCCCATGGAGATGGCATATTCCACAAATGATGAAAACTTTTGTTGTTTATTTTTGTGTTAAACAGCACAAGAGTGTTGAATCAGTTAGAAGATTGCATAAAACTGGAGAAAGTTACATCCCGCACAATGAAAGCATTGGCAAAAGTTGAATATATTTTTCATGGCAGAGGAGAATTAGTTAAATCATTTCACTTTCTTTAGCGGAACGACCCTTTTCATGATGAAAATTGTATGAGCATGCGGTGCCCAAGTTTAACACGATGGGCAAGAACACTAATTAGATGGCTCTAATACCATCGCTGCCTGGTTCATTAATGGACCCGAAAAAATACCATTTTACTTTAAACTTTCTTGCAAGTGGAAGAAGAATCAAAGTGATTCCCTGTTTTAATATAAGTGTCTTGTACTGAAGGGATAGGTAGTGGATGAACACCTTTCTGAACATTAGGATATAGGTAATTCCATTAAGAAATATTGAACTGTTTTACCTAAATGTCCGCCCATGCCTGGAATTGTTTATAAAACAGGCAACTCTCTTTATTGCAGCTGTCAGTGATCTCTTTATTGCAGCTGTCAGTGATTAGATGATAATGAAAATCCATTGGCAGTCCAAAGATATACAAACAGAAGTCCAGAAGTCCATCTGAACTAGCCCTAAAACCTTATTGCTCATACACTCATCATACAAGTAAAAAATGAATCATTGTAAGCAGATTTCATTTTCAAAATGAACTGAAGCCACTGCCAAAATCTGGAGTGAATGTTATAGTGTATTGTATGTGGTCCTAAGTGAAGTCAAAATCTGTTTTTAGCTTGCCCCGTTCGTATCCTGGTGTAGCAAACTTAAGTTCATATCCCATTTGGGCTAGTGTCTCTTGCATTTTATGTTGCATCATGAAATCTTTTGCAGTTATTGAGTGCCTCCCACTTGGTATTTTCTTCTCTTCAACGATACTGTTAATGTATTCAGATATACAATGCGCATTTTGGGCAGTATTATAACGAGCACAGAGATTTCAGAAAGTGAATAATATGGCCTGCAATGAGTGGAAATGTGTTTATGGGCCGATGCCATTTCTGTAGTTATTGTAGCATCTCTTTTTCTTCTACAGCAATACAGTGCACTAATGGAATAAGGAGTAAAAGTTTTGCAAATTAATGAAATCAATTGATTGGCTGAACCTTGCGATGGACTTACGAATATTTGTTACTGAAAGGTATAAATTCTTGTACCTAACTGGTCGGGCATCTATTGGTTTATTGAACAGACATGTCATGCTTTCAAGGGCTTTTCTTCTTTCCACAGCTCCATCACGTTTTTTTCAGTCATTTATGTGTTGGTTAACTAAATATCCCACATGCAAAGAAACGTAAATGTACGGTGAAGTTCAGAGCTATAAAAAAAGAAGAATCGGGTAGCATCAAAGTAGAAGTAATTCCTTAGCATCTCTCAATAAGAGGGAAGCACGTCATAGTGGTGGGTCTTCTTATGGGGAGGCTGGGAGGTGGTTGTAGGGAAGAGGTGGGGAGATGGCGGTGTGTGGTGAGGTGGAGAGGTGGCGGAGATGCGGGGAAGCTGGGATAAAGACCTTTCAAAAAACCTTTCAAGGAATAAAGACCCAGCAATGAATAATCTTCCTTAAAATGAGATGATTGAGTTTTACATGAGGATATTCAGAGAGCATACTTGTACATCAAAATTCACTTGCCCTTAGGGCACACATACTAAGGGATCAAAAGATGAATGAACCAGACCTCAAGGTAACATAGAAGATGAACAACCTATTGATGTGAGCCTTGGATTGGATGATGTCATCCCTAGATCAAGTACTGTAGGTCTATGTTAGCCCTTAGGGCTCTTTTATGCCTGCATTGAGAGATATGGGGCATGTTGTATTCCTAATACAATACGTTGCCACTTGTAACCCTTGTGGAATCCAAAAATTGTCTTCTTGAACATGTCGTCAACCATGTCACGACTTTATCCTTAATTTCATCATCCTTTAGGGTGTAGGTCTATGTTAGCCCTTAGGGCTCTTTTATGCCTGCGTTGAGAGATATAGGGCATGTTGTATTCCTAATACAATACGTTGCCACTTGTAACCCTTGTGGAATCCAAAAATTGTCTTCTTGAACATGTCGTCAACCATGTTACGACTTTATCCTTAATTTCATCATCCTTTAGGGTCTTAGTAATATACCTACAGTGCCTAGTCCATGGCCCTCTTTGCCTACTATAGCATGCCTGAAGTCTTCATCAAAGCTAGAACGTGACTGTTTTGAGGGTGCAAATCTTTGGGGAAGTATGCAGGTTAGTTGTGACCTTCCCTACCTGTATGGAGCCCAAAACACTTGCAAGAATGCCTGCATTAAGTCTCAAGGGCTAGAACAATGTTGACATGGCACTAAAAAATTCCCAAATGGTCTGCGAGAGGTCTGTGGAAGGACTAATCTGCTCAACGAAGATTGCTCCAATGCTATGAAGAGACAGAACCAGAAAAATAATGTTTTTGGCAGACAAGAAGAAGATCAAAATTATGTTTATGATGAGAGAGAGCTTCTTCACTTATAATTCTCCATTAAGGGTTCATTCTATAGATTTAGGAATAAACAAAATGATAAAATCCACTTAATTAGGGTTATAATATTTTATTTGTACTTTTAGCCCTTCATAAAATAATTTGACTTTTATCTTGGAATTTTGGTCCTTTACTAGTGGGATCTTGGTCATTCAAGGGGTTCCATAATCATAACAAGTAATATTAAGCATTTTTCTTGGTCTTCATGGTCCACACATGCCAACTCAAATTACATTATCATGAATAAGGAAGATTGTTCTTTGTTCTTCTTGATCTCCTCACTAACACCAAGGTCATGTTCTAGGTACTTCAACAAGGGGTGGCCAGTCCCTTAAGAAGGTCACATAGCCCATTGATCAATGAGATAAGTACACCACTTTCCTAGACCCAATCTAGAGATTCTAGTGATGATCTGGTAACTAACCAAGTGCCTCATCCCTGGGCTACATCAAGTTTACCAACGCTAAGTACTTAGTAACTAACCAAGTACCTCCATTCTTCTACAGAATGGCTCTCAGCCCCAGGCTGAGCTTCAGTCCTAAACTGGTAACCAATCCCTAGTAACTGACCAGGTGCCCCATTCTCCTAGAAAATGGCTCTCAGCCCCAGGCTGAGCTTCAGTCCTAAACTGGTAACCAATCCCTAGTAACTGACCAGGTGCCCCATTCTCCTAGAAAATGGCTCTCAGCCCCAAGATGAGCTTCAATCCTAGACTTCTATCCAAAATTCTTGATAATTGACCAGGTGCATCCATTCTCCTAGAGAATGGCTCTCAGCCCCAGGTTGAACTTCAGTCCTAGACCGGTATCCAATTCCTAGTAACTGACTAGGTGCCTCCATTCTCCTAGAGAATGGATCTCGATGCTTCTTAAAAATCAATAATCCCTCTCATTGAGAGAGGCATTCTTTGCAATACCAAGCTTGTATCGAAAGTACACACACTTCGTCAATGATAGAGGCTTGGTAAACACATTTGCAATTTTCTCATATGTACGAATGTATCGAAGTCTCATGGCACCTCTATAGACCATATCTCTTATGAAGTGATGCCTCATATCAATGTGTTTCGACCTGTCATGAAACATTAGATTCTTTGAAAGCTTCATGCAACTCTGGTTATCGCAATGGATAATGGTTGACTTCAGATTTCCACCAAGCAAATAAAAAAAATCTTCCTAATCCACACTGCTTCTTGGAAAGCATCACTGGTAGTAATATATTTATGTTGTACTCTAAGCTATGGAACCATGTTTCCTACTAAACCAGGAGATCATGGTTGATCCCATACTAAAACAATATCCAGATGTCCTTTTCTAGTCCATTGCACTGCCTTCCCAATCAGAGTCAGCATAACCAATTAAAATCACTCCATTGTTGGGCGTATAATTGATCCCATACGCAATATTTTCTCGTAGACAATAGTTTCTTGGTAAACACATGTTTTGCAGCTATCCAATATATGTTCTTAGGCTCAGACATAAACTCACTCAATGCACTCACTGCGTAACATATGTCTGGTCTAGTATGTATCGAATACATCAATGATCCAATAAGTAAACGATACAAGATAGTATCCATTGTCTTTGAGCAAGAGGCTGAATCATGTAGCTTCTTCAAGTTTGAAGTCATAGGTGTGCTCATGCGATTGCAATATTGCATCCCATACCTTCACAATATATCAACTACATACTTCCCTTATGAAAGGAAGATCTCATTTGGCCTTTTCCGGACCTCTAGACCAAGAAAATAGTGCATAAGACCCAAATCCTTCATCTCAAATTCTGAAGTGAGCTCCCTCTTACACTGAGCTATCAGTTGTTCCTCTCCATTAAGGAACAAGTCATAACATATAAGACCAAGATCAAGTGATGGTTCTGGACAACCTTGAAATATAGGTTGGAGTCAGCAACACTCTTGGTGAAACCCAAACTGTGAAGATAATTGTCAATTCTTGCATACCAGACACTTGGAGCCTGCTTAAGCCCATACAAGGCTTTCTTCAGTGTGTAAACATGAGATTCCTTCCCATGAATCACAAAACCTTATGGTTTCTCTAAGTAAACTTCTCCTTCAACTTCTCCATTAAGGAAGGTTGTCGTCACATCCATCTGGTGAATTTTCCATCCCAAAATTGCAATGAGGAATATAACTATTATGATAGAGGTGTATCTAGCAACTTGAGCAAAAAAATTCATCATAATCTATACCTTCCTTTTGGGAGAAACCCCGAGCCAAAAACATGTTGACTGATTGCCTCCTCATAAGTGGAATACTATACTTTAATGAGGTGGACCAATTGGTTATAAGACCAAAGTACCTCTGAGGCCGCTTAACATTTAATTAGGTGATCTTCTTTAAGCAAGTTCACTGACTTGACTAACTCTACATACGGTCATGATCATTCCATACATAGATGTACTCTAGTATAGCTACTCAGGTATCTAAGCTTCTTTACTCTTGCATACTTTGTTCACATTGTTCAATGAATCACGAAACTCTTTAGACTGCAAACTTACACAGTAAAATGATCAAGCTAGAAGGTATCATGATCCTGTTGATTACTAATGGTCGTGATGAGAAGATACACACAAGTAAAGATCTAAACACGGGAAGAGTTAAGTAGGATTCTTACTCATCACAAGAAAACATACCTGAGTCAAACCTTCTGGGATTGCTAGTCATATTTGGCATATCTCTTCAAGGGATCATCAAGTCCACAACCTACCAATTCCATCATCTCTTTATCTGATGTCACACCTAAGACATAAAAATAGCAGCACCACTGGAACTAATATCCAAGTCCAATTGGTACAGTATTCCTTTTGGGAAACAAATGTCTTTCTATGCCCTTTAATTATGAAATATCATGCATCATCAACCAAGCAGTCGCCCTTTACAAGCAGCTCCTTAAAAGTGAGGCCATATAAATGGCAAAGCCACTAGCATCCACAACCTTTAAGTCATTGGTTAACTCTCCTATGCCACATCTTGAAATTTAAATTGATTTAGATCATATCTTGTTTAGGCATCTCTTTAAAGACAATGCATGCCTCGTCAATGATTCCACGCTTGGCATACATGTCAACGAGAGTATTTCCCACAACTACCCATGGTTTAAATACAACTTTAATGGAGTAGGTGTGGAGCTGCTTTCCCTGTTCTAGAGCTGTTATGCTAGCAGGTACACTAAGAATGCTGGTGAATGTACACTGATCTGTCTTTATGGTTACCATTAACACTTGATGGAGGAATCTTGAAGTTCCTTACCAATCTCATTTTATGAATACCCTGTCTGCTTGTTCTGGGTTTGCTATACTATTCCATTCCTTAAGATCACTATCAAATGTGAACCGATTTTCCTTCAACCCTACCCACTTGAACTGCATTGCTAACCATTAATCTAGCTAGTCCAGGCTCTTACTCCTTGATTTTCATCATACTTCTTACTCATGTTGCATCTTCCCACTTTCCATCCAAGGAAAACATGTTGAAGGTAATATGAACCTACAATCACACTCAAAAGGAAGATTGTACTTCAAGAGTCTTTCTCAACATTAGAAACATCGTCAATACATACCCTTCAAGTCTGTTAAAGCAGTGTTCCACGGGGACGCGTCCCGCAGGGTCGGGGACGCGTTTCCACGTTTCCTACGTCCCGGGGACTTGGGGACTCCTAGGCGAAACTTTCCCTCCCCAACCATGCCCTTGTGATTTTTTTTTAAATATTTTCCCATAATTTTCACATTTTACAATTCCTACTTGGTACTACTTAGAAAATAAACTGATATATTTAGTATTTACATTGCACAATCATTAATATACATCAAATGAATTATTATTTTTGATATTTTATTTTATTTTTATAATTTTAGAGACGTCCCCACGTCCCCCCTGAATATCCCTAAATTTGGGGGTGGTCTCCACGCGTCCCGAATGTGCGTTTCCCCGCTCCCGCGTCCCCACGTCCCAGAAACTTGGGGGAACATTGTGTTAAAGCCTGCAAGGTTCTTAACTTAGATCTACAAAACATCTCAGATCTGTACCAAGATCTACGTAGGCAATAGTAACCTGTTCAAAACTGCTCTCTTCGCATCCTCAGCTCTGATCCCATATTAAATTTTTAACATGGATCTAATTTGATAGCAGTAACAGGCTATTTAACGTTCAGAAAACTTTAAAACTTGTAAATATGAGATATAACAGCAGTAAATTGAATAGTAAATAACCAACAGCAAAGAAGAGTCAACCATCCACAAGAACACAAGATATTTACCCTAGGGAAAGCCTTTCAAGGAATAAAAACCCCAGCAACAAATAATCTTCCTTACTATGAGCTGACTAAGTTTTACATGAGCATATTTAGAGAGCATACATGTACATCAAAATTCACTTGCCCTTAGGGCACACATACCAAGGGATCAAAAGATGAATGGAACATAGAATATGAAGAACTTGCTGATGTAAGCCCTGGATCGGATGACGTCAACCCTGGATCAAGTACTGTAGGTATGTGGTATCCCATAGGGCTCTTTTATGCTTGCATTGAGAGAGATAGGGCCTGTTGTAGCCCTAATACAGTGTGTTGCCACTTGTTACCCTTGTGGAATCCAATGATGGTCTTCTTGAACGTTTCGCCATACCTTAGGGGAGAAAAATGATGAAGGATGCAGGGTATGTACCCACCATGAACTCTGTGCTACAAGATGTGGAAGTGTAGGATAAGGGACGTGTTCTCTATGGCCACAACGAAAAGATTGCTAATATTTTTGGGCTTATAAATACATGCCCAAGGAGACATATTCGGGTGATAAATAACCTTCGTATGCATGGTGATTACAACATTGCCACCAAGTTTATCTCCAGATTTTGTAAGGCGAGAAATTTTTGTTAGAGATACCAATCGGTTCCATCATTTTAGGAAATGGAATTTACTCTTATTGAGATTACTGGTGATGATAATTCAAATGATAATGATTTAAACTGGTTATTAGCCATAAGTTGTAGCCAGGTGGCTTGGAGCTCATCAATGGTAGAAGGTGAGGCGAGGTTGGGTGTGCATGCTACCCAGAGGTACAGGGACCATCAGAAGGCAAGGTGGAAGAGGAGGTCAATTTGATCACAATGAGAGTCAGGGGAGCCATTGAAGTAAAAGGTGAAAATATGTGACTACAAAGTTCACAAAAGAACAAATCTATGCCCTGTATGTGCAAACAAAAAAAAACAAAGGGTGCTTTGCTGAGCTAGTACACAAGAACAACTGTAAAAAGTGTTTTGGTAAACTAGTATACAAGATTCAAGAACAACTGTGAAGAAATTAAGGAACATGGTGCAAACTGAAATTTCTCGGGAGAGCGCAACTTTCCATTACTTGCTTGGGTTATGGAAAACTGTGGATATTAAGTCTTTTGTTAAATAAACCTATCTTTACCTCTATCATGATTGAATTCGTGTCGGCATGTGGTGTTCGAGTTTGAAATGATGAGCAAGAACGCCAACTGCCATGGATCTAATCCCATCACTACTTGGCTTCTTCAAATCGGAAAAAGAAATACTATTTTCCCTGCAGGCTCTAATCCCATTACCACTTGGCTTCCTCAAATGGGAATAGGAAATACTATTTTCCCTCAACTATTTCTGCAGGCTCTAATCCCATTACAACTTGGCTTCCTCAAATGGGAACAAGAAATACTATTTTCCCTCAACTATTTCTGCATGTGGAAGAATCATCAAACTAATTCACTGTTGTAACATAAAAAGTGTCTTTGTCATTAAGGTCTATGGTCTATGTTGTGGATCCTTTTTCCGGGCATTAAACTATTGATAATTCCATAATGAAAATGAATCTGTTCCATGTAATTCTCTGCCACGTTTTGAATTGTTCCAAAAGCAAGCAACCCTGCATATTACAGTTGTCAGTGATTGGTTGGGTGATTGAAATCCACTGCCATACAAACAAAATCCCATCAGAACAAGCGCTAAAATCTTATCCAAATCCACTTATCATAAGAGTTAAAATGAATTATATGGAAAAAACTTCATTTACAAATGAATGGATGACATCCCACTACAAAAATCAGGGAATTTGCTCTAACATGGGATTATAGATATGGGTAATTTGGAGGGAAGAGGAGGATGGGTTATACATAGCTTTGAATGATATCAATGGGCAGAAGAATCTAGTCAAGACAGGATTTTTTTAACTTTGAGGATTAGCTTTAGTGGTCTTCGAGCAAGCACTGGAACCTCTTGAAGTTGGGACATCACGGGTTTAATTAATACAATCCATGAATCAAAAAATAATACTGGAAAGGTTTTCCAGAGTCTCTTTTTTAAATAGTGGACATGGTTTTAATTAATACAATCCATGAATCAAAAACTAATACTGGAAAGGTTGTCCAGAGTTTTTTTTTTAAATAGTTGATGGATAAGGGATAGGGGTTGGACATCAATGTAGGGGAGAAAGGCACTTGTTTAACTCAAATAAAATGTACAAGAACGGAGCAATTGAAATTAAATATCTAGGGTTATTAGAGCATTAGTAGAACTTGATAAGTTTAATATCTAGGGTTATATGAGTAATAGCAGAGGAGGATAAAAAAAATGAGTGTTAGTATGATGATTAGGAAATATGATAAGAGCAGCATAAGCTGTAAAAATAGTTTTCTTACTACCATGACAAAGAAAGAATATAGGATGAAGCTGTAACCCTGAAAAAAAATAATTATTAAACTACAACATAAAATTTCCGCTAGAGATGGGATTCAGCAGTTATTCAATATCTTATGAGTTTGAATGATCGGGCTCGATCAAGTTTAATATCAAGGGTTATCAGGATAAACAACAAAATTAGTGTTAGTATGATGGTTAAGAAACTTGATAAGAGGCGATGGCAAGGATAGAAGCCGTAAACCCTAAAAAAATTAATTAATAAACTGCAACATAAGATTCGGGATGGGGATGGGACAAATAAGTTATTCAATACCATATGAATTTGAATGATCAAGCTTGATCAAGCTCTCCCTTGATCCTCTTCTTAAGCACCACATCGACACCACCACTACCACATACGACACCTAATTCATAGCAGCCAGAGTTATTATCTTTTCTCGTTGGATTGCGCATTTGGCATCGATTTATTTGGCTTTTCTATCGGCAAGTGTGCGCCTAGCTTGTACTGTAGTGCAATGAAATGCACAAGCGACGACCGAGAACCACAAGGTACTCGAGTAGGATAAAAGACAACTAAAACGCCCAGCTTTTCAGGCGAATTTTTGATAAGTTGCTTGTCCTAGGCTGAGCACTAATGTTACACCTACCGCTGCTCTTGTGAGTTCCACTGTTCAGCTTTATTGTTTGTTGTATGCAGTTGCACGTGAGGCCTTGTAAATAGAGTTTACAAATTTTGCACTAAAGAAAGCACCGTCTTATGTAGAGGAGACCTTGTGCCGATGTGCTTTGCTGCTTCGATAGCATTTCCCATGACATTCTCATCTCAAAATGGAAATGGTATATCAATGACGAACAGTTTGCTTCGCTAGCATTTCCCATGACAGTCTCATCTCAAAATGGAAATGGTATATCAATGACGAACAGTTCATAGATCTCATAAAAAGATAATCTACTATACCCTTGGAACAGATGAGTCGGCTTATAGCTGGAGAAAACCTAGCCCTAATGTGTACATGCTAATTAATTAACCAACATGGTTCCAATGCAATGAATGTCTGATTCAGGTCAATTGGGTCTACCTAGATCACCCTGAAATTCATAGATCACAAAAAAAATTGACTGAAATTGCGATGATAACCAAAAAATTTCGACGATCACCCAAATATCGACTGAAATTGCGATTGCGATGATCATCGAAACATCGACTGATGATCACCGAAAAATCGACTGGAATCGCCATTTTAGCAAATATGACCCTACCGAATTCCTACGGTTTGGGACCAAGATTGTACCGTTAAGAAACTAACATGCGACATATGAGATCCTTGAAAGATACTAGAAGTAGTCTCTCTTGTAAAGATACCGTTAATACCTTGGAATTCTACAAATCATTTATCCAAAATTTCACATAGAATTAAACAAAAGGTTGTGAAAATAGTTTGAAATATTCTAACAAACTCTCCACTTTTTTTTTAAGAAGAAAAAAGCTTGACTTTGATATTCATATTGAATCAAAGGGCATCAGAAGTGCCTCCCTTAGCGGGAAATTACAAGAGCTCTGAAGAGTCTCAGGGATAAGGCTTAAGCAGCCAACCAAAAATACCAATACAAGAGAAGGGACTCCAAGAGTAATTCGAGATGGGAAGACTAGCAACAAAGACCCAAGTGTTCACCGATGTACAAAAATGACAGTCTGAAACTAGGAGCACAAAAAGAGACCGGAGTTGTTGATCCATAGATGTCACCCGTCAAAACAAAAAGATCAAATAGGCAAAGTTTAGTGCCAAAAAAAAAGGAGTATAAGACTCCGGCACAAGCTCTCAAAAGAGCCGAGTAGAACCACTCATACACATGGTATCATCATAATATTCAGAATAAGAACAGTGACTGGGTGATAAATACAAGGCATCTTTGGATAAGCAGTCTGCTCTTTGGTTGTGCTTCCGGTAGACATGACTAATGTCCATGCCAGATGAACACAGAATCAGATTTTTTATATTATCACGCCAATGATCAAGATCAATAGAGGATAAGTCCGATTTACAGTTGGCCCAATTTATGACCACCAAGGAGTCACCATAAATTTTCTCTAATGGAAGACCCATCATCTTTGCCACCACTAAGAGAGTCCACAACGCCAAAATCTCTTCTCTAGTATTTGTTGAAGGTCCACAACCAAGCTTGAAAGAGAGCGAATGAGTACTACTGATGGCAATAAAGATCCCTGCCCCACCCTTTGACTCTGCAGCAGCTCCATCAAAAAAACCACAGGGAAATACCATAACTTGAGCAATTCCAATATTTCTGTACTTTGTCTTTTTACCTGAAACTGGATAGTAGTGCAGAAAGTAATCAATTTGGTGCAGAGTATTAAGGATCATGGTCGTCTTGTATTCAAAAATACTTGTGTTCCTACATAACCATATACACCAGTACACAAATAACGACACATAGCAATGAACAACATGTATGGTATGTTTTAAGAACCATAGCTCCAAGATGTCCCTTAGTGCGCACCCACGCACAGGTGGTTCACAATTGTAGAAATTACAAATCTTGGAAAAAACTGATACAATAAAACTGAATTCCACAAAAATATGCTGAATCGAGTCATTACCAGACGCACAGATCCCACATCTGCTGGGACCTATCCAACCTCTTTTGGAAAGGTTGTCCCAGGTTAAGATTTTATGGTTTATTAACAACCAAATGAAACACTTAATTTTCCACGGAATTTTACATTGCCAAAGGAGAACTGCAAAATTATCCTTGGAGCTAACAACGAATTTACCATAAGCTCGTACGCCAGCGCAACAATCACCTTCCCCTCCTCCTTATTATATATCCATAGAAGCTTATCAGCTGAAGCCTTTATCCTGATACCCCCATAATCCAGACCAACAACATAGTCGTTCCAGGTGTGAGCCCAAGAACCCCCCAAGTCCAGGTCCTCTGAGGATAACCAGTAAGATGCAGAGTCAATAGATGGGTTTCGAGCATGCTGAAGCATCATAATACCATAATCCTGCAGATATACAATCAGATCATGTGGAAGATATGGAGAAGAGTTTGATCCAATAATAGGATCAGATCCCACATGTATATCCCCTCCATTTCCAACCCGCCAGCCCATATACCTCCCCAGCCACGAGAGTGTGTGAAGAAACCCATTCCAAATGATAGAGGGACCTTTGACTAAGAAGAGCTTAGATATGAGCCACTAGTCCAATGACTGATTCTTCAGGTATTTAGAAGAGATTACCTGAGACCATAAACTAGTTCCATTAAGAACCATCCACAAAGATTTCAGTCTTAGGGAAGCATTGAACCAATAAAAAATTTGTATACCCTAGCCTCCAAATTCGAGCGGTTTTGACAGAGATTTCCAGTCCATAAGATGATATCTTTTTTTGTCCCCTGTGGAGCCCCATAAGAAAGAAAATATCAACTTTCTAAGTTTGTTCAGAATAGACTTTGGGATAGGGACCAGTGCAAACCAGTACACTGGGATACTGGATAGCACAGCTCAAATGAACACCAACCTACCTCCCAGAGAGAGATATTTATTAGACTAGAATTGTATCCTTCTTTCGAAATTTTTTACTAGCTAGTACCAATCTTCAGCCTTATAACCCAGAGGTTTGATAAAGAAGCCTAGGTACTTGAAACCTAGCTGAATAGGATCACATTTGTAAGGCATAAAATGCCGAATGCTATGTAAATTCCCCTGATCCAATTCACTAAAAAGAAACCCAGGTTTGTCCAAACTTATACCAATACCTGAAGCTAAACAGAAAGTCTCCAAAATGACATCAAAAGACATCCATTCCACCACAGTGCCCATGCCAAAGAGAATGACATCATCTACAAAAAGTAGATGGGTTAGATATAGAGAGTCTGAAATTTTAATGCCCCGAATCTTGCCCTTTGCCTTTGCATCTCTAATCAAAAGATTGAGGCCTTCAATGACCAGAATGAACAGTAAGGGAGATAATGGACATCCATGCTTAATACCCCTAGAAGCTGTGAAGAAACGAGATGGGGTCCCATTTACCAAATAGAAAAAGTTCCAGAGGTTACACAACCCATTAACCAATTAACACCTTCCAGAGGTACACCAATTTGTAGAAGAATGAGCCTCATATAGGTTCAATTGACTCTGTCAAATGCTTTTACAAGATCCAGCTTCAAAACTAGGGCACTGTTCTTTTTAGTCTTGAGAGTATGGAGGGCCTTCTGAGTGATTCCAATAGGTTCAACAATCTGCATGTGTCTCACAAAGCCAAATTGTTTAGGTGAAATGGACTTGTCAAGAAAGGGTTTAAGCCTTAGAGCTGCAATTTTAGAGATCAATTTGTAAACCAGGTTGCAAAGAGAGATAGGTCTGAAATACGCAAAGGATAGAGGCTTTTCTTCTTTTGGAATCAAAGAAATAAAGGTGGAATTTAGGGCATTATCCACCCTTCCAGAGACCCTGGAAGATTCTACAGCAGCAAGAAGATCATCCCCCACAAGATCAAAGAAACCGAGAAAAAATTCAACTGGCCAGCCATCAGGCCCTAGGATTTTATCCTTTTTAAAGGATTTCAGGGCCGCTTCTACTTCACCAAGGGTAATCATGGAAGAAAAGGAATCGGTCTCCTCCTCTGACAAGAAAGAGGGAAAAAGCTGAATCCCCTTCAGCTGGTCGACAATATTAGTTTTTAAGTCATCCTTGAACATCTCTAAGAAATATCTGATTCCCAAGTTCTTTAGCTTATCCTCCTCTTCCACCCAAACGTTCTCCTCATCTTCTAGGGCCCAGATGGAGTTGTGGTTCCTTCGTGTCGATGCAATCGAATGAAAATACTTTGTATTTGTGTCTCCCATCTCATCCTACTTAATCTTGCTTTTTAGCATCCAGGTCGTGATTTCATGGCCAAGTAGCTTTGCCTTTCTGCCCCGTAGGGCTTTCAGAGCTTCCAAATCCTCCACAGAGAGTAAACCGGAGGGATCTGATGCAAGGAGGGATTGGATCTCACAATCCACTTCAAGGAATTCTCATTTCATAGCTGGTGATCTGATCCGAGACCAATCCTTTACACATTTTTTAAGAGATTTAAGCTTTAGGGTTAGGCCTCTCATGTCATCAAGATGAGGATCCGACACCCATGAGGTCCAAAAGTCCTTTACCATGAGACAGAAATCATCCTCCAAGAGCCAGGCATGATTGAATTTGAAAGGATAGTTATGAGTCGAGGCCATGCCACCCCATTCCAACAAACAGGAAAGTGGTCCGATACATCAGAAGAGGCAGTCCACACTCTATGTCTGAGCATAGAAGGTACCAAAGAAGAAGATATCAGGAACCTGTCAAGTCTTTTACTGATTCCATCATCACCTGCCTTGCCATTTCTCCACGCTGGCCTTGCACAAGGAGGGGCCAAGTCAACTAGCCCATTATCAGCAATAAGTTGAGAAAAGAAGAGAGCAAGGGGGTCTTAAAGAGCTTTTTTTCCCCAGATTTTAGCTGCACCAGTAGTGAAATTTAAGTCACCTGCAAGGACCAGGTTAGGCAAAAGAAGTAAGCCTCCTTCAATCAAATTTTCCCAGAAAGGTTCTCTGTTCCTATAAGGCCCATAACAATTCAAAATAGAGAGAGTGGAATAGGAGTCCCTAAAGCAAGCATGAACCAAAATACCAGCCACAGTTTCAAAAGCCTTACACCTCATTGAAAGAGAGTTCCAGCCTGTTAACAGACCTCCAGATAGGCCTATAACAATGGTGGCACAAAATTCCCACCCAGCATGAGCTTGGAGAAAGCTAGGAGGGCAGGGTAAGTACTACACGTAGTCTCTTGAATAAGGATCATGTCTGAAGCAAGAGAAAGAAAAAGAGAGCGAAGGGTTCTTTGCTTGGCTAACCCTCCAAAGCCACGCACATTTAGACATAAATTTCGCATTAAGAGTCACCATTGGCAGGGGACAATGCTCTAAGTGCCCTGGTAAGATAAACAAAATGGCTTCTAGCAGCGTCTTTTATTCTAACAGACAAAGGAGTAAAGGGTAAGGGATCTTGGCTTGGACCCGGCTTCCCTTGAGGTTTTTTCCTCTGCTTTCTGATCGTGACGTTTTCAAACCGGATAGAGTCGAGAGGTAAGGTAGTAGGAGACACTTGCGATTTAGCAGAGAAAATCAAAAGAGTTTTCATCAAAGTTGGGCTCGAGAAAGCAGGTGCAGAGCAGGGGCTATGAGGCGAGGAAGGCATAACTGGACACGAACCTTGTCTAGCTAAAGGAGGGAAATCCTTAGGCGAGGCAACCTAGGTCAAAGAGGAGGTAGGCTCCTCAAGGGAATCGGACTTCAAAGAGAAAGGAGATGTCACCGCTTTCGGAGGCTTGGTCAAGGATACTCCAGCCTCCACCGATTGAATGAAAAGAAGTTCATTAATGGAAGCATCATCGAACAAAGACCGAGAACGAGAATACATACCATCCTTTGCGCATTGTAGGGCAGCCGAAACTGGTGTTTGCAGAGCCATTCTCTGAGAAGCCAGTGAGAGTGAGTCATCAGATTGATAGGAACGCTCCATTCCCTTCAAGAGCCACGGACACGACCGTCGTAAGTGCCCCACCTCATGGCAACAATTGCACCGGAAAGGGACATTTTGATTGTCCAGTTTTTTACAAATAAGGTGGTCATTACACAATATTTCCACTTCTATCGGCGCGCCCTGGGAGATATCAAGTTCAACCAACACTTTTGCCTCTCTTTTATCAAAGATAGACTGAAAATCATCCTCAAGTGCCACAAATCTACCAACAGTATTCGCAATGCCTTCCAAGAGCCCTTTACTCCACAAAGGAAAAGGTTGCGCCGACAAGATGACCCACAGATGACGTTTAACCACCATTTCACGTAGTGGGTCAAAGGCCACATGCCACCGGTTCAACACCAGTGAGCCCTTGCCAATCTTCCACAGAGAATCCAGGACGAGTGTCGCATGTTCTGCCTCCAAGAAAACAAGAACCAACCACCCTTGGGCAAGGAGGCTTATCGTTGGGACATAAGTGAGCAATGGCTTCCAGTGGGTGTTTTCCCAGTCAATCCAATCCTTTTCCCCCATGCTACAATACTCCAACCTGCCAATGAGTGCCTTGGTACAAAGAGCATCAACCCACTCCATGAAGATGTCATGTCCGAGCACATATCGCAGACGACCTTCTTGTGCCTTGATGGCTTTTTCTTTTCGTTTGTGGCGTGGTCTTGATAAACCCTCACGGCGAGGAGAGTCACTATCTCGTGCCCCCGAAACCGTCACCCGAGACCCAAGGTGTGCCATCATAACCCTCAGATAGTGAGAAAATCCAAGATAAAATGCCCAACCAGCACCTCGACCATCCGCACACCAATACCACTAACCCTAAAACCCAAACAGGGAAAGGTGCGAGAGGCTGAAAAAACCCCTCTCAAACCACCGAAGAGGCGGACCAAGAAATACAAAAACTACCACAGAAGGCGTCCCAACACGAGGAGAACAACCACAAAAAAAAACCGAAATGCGGCCCCTGACTAAAACCCAACTGGCAGACCAGAAAGGAAACTGCCTAAAGGAGTCGGCAGGAAATACGGGTCAAACATCATCATTGAACCCGTCTCTTCTCAAAGCACAAAGAGAAGTGACTCCCAACAAAGTCAAACCCTCAGACCCTCAAATAGGACATAACCATCAAAAACCCAGGATAAACAAACCCAGACAAAATCACATGCAACGACCGGCTATCGAAACCAACAAGTAATCATCCACCCAGAAAATGACATCCACTTTATACTACTCTAGTCCTGATGTTACTTTTCCGCTAACGCATGTGGTATTAATACATCATAGCTTTTATATTTTCCCTTTCACGCACAACCATCCCCGGAAGGATTTTAACATAAAAGTAAAATCAACATGTAGTGTTACACAAAACTTGCAAATAAATAACACCACATAAGTCAAATTTTTATGAACTACTCTCTCCATTAAAGGGTATAAGTACCACCAAGTACTTCCTT
>LPNX011077344.1:195803-242832 GCA_001517045.1 Pseudotsuga menziesii | reverse complement strand
ATTAACATAAATTCTATGGTAAGTAGAGCAACTGCAACATTTTTAAAAGGCCAAAAATGAGAAGCAAATGTGGTATCTATCTTCAGTTTCAAGATGGAAGTGATTGCCCTGCGATCCTTCATTGTGAGAGGCATCGCCTCAATCACAAAAACACATTTTCTTTTTAGAGAGATCCCACCAACATTACAAAAATCCAAACCAAGGGCGTAAGGTTTGAAGTGAGCACAGATGGAAGAAATGAGAAGAGGAAGCCATGCGTGAGTGCAATGGCTCCCTCACTTGGGATTAATGAGGCAAGACTTGTTGTGCATTGGAGTGGGTGAAGATGACAAATGGAGCACATCCCCAATTTATCACCAAACAACATTTTAACTTCAAACATTTGCAATCTAAATGGAATCAAACCTAACCAAATTGAACTTTCTAAGGGAGCCATTTTCTTTTTGTGGGGTCCCTATTTTACACTACAATTCCCTTGTCTAACTTGATTGCATCATTGGCAAGTTGATCTACAACTGAATTGTTGAGATGCGTGAGGTGCATAAGTTTCATGTCAACGAGGCTTTGAAGGTTTCAATTAATATACTCATAATTCCTACATTGTATATTCCCTTCCTTAAGTTTTTTCCAATTTATATGCTTTATGACAAGAAACGAGTTTCTAAAAATTATAATCTATTGTAGTTGAAGACTCTTCACAATTTTTGTACATAGAAGGAAGGTGTACAGTTCATCCTAGTTACTTGTCGCCACACCTATACCCATGAAAATTTCATTTCTTCCTTTCCATAAAGATCCTAAAAAACCCTGCACTTGCCTCCCCTTAGCATTACTTATATAATATTCTATTAACAAAATTCTAATTATAGAAAAAATAAGAATCATATTTATGAAACACCCCCAAAGCGAGGAAATGAAACATACCTTTCGTTCATTTTAGACATACCGAAGTTCTTTTTGGTGTTTCATTTCCCCCGCTTTGGGGGTATGGGGGTATGCTAGTACTATATGTTTTCATTTCCTTAAATAATGTTGACCTACTCAGCGTTTTGCTTCACTTCGCTTTCCTTTGATCTCTGTATGTGTTTTTCTCGCAGACACACGGGCAGGCAGTGGCTCTCACTGGTTCTCTTTGATGTGTGGTCCATGTTCAAATCGCCTATGGTGGCTTTCCCTCCTCCTATGCTTGGAGTTATCTTTAACTTTTTCAATTTTCAATATGTATGGGATTTATATGGTTAGGTATGTGTTATAGGTGCATTGATTTGGTCTTTAAAATCTTAGTAATAAACATGCAATATTCAAAAGGTATAAGAGTTTTGTTTTATAGCGAATTAAATTCTAGGGGTAACCAAACATAATGGCCCTATGGCCAACTTTCAATTAGACAAATTAGAATTTTCAAGGGTCTATGAAAAAGTTTCACAAACATTTCTTAAAAAAACGATAGAGTTGTTGGTATAATAGAAATAAAAAACTGAAATTGAAAATTGCAATAGAAAATCTATTGCAAGTCATTAAAAGGAGAATATATATGTGTGTGTGTGTGATTTTATAAATAAATGATACTTAAATTTTATGTAAAAATTCTCAAAATTTAATTTAAAATTTTTGAAAATTTGTCCATAATTATAAATTTTAAATTATTGTTCCACTTATTGTTATTCCACAAAAATAAATAAATAAATAAATTCAAGTACATCAAACACTAAAAGTTGTCACGATTTTTGTCATATATGGCAACATATTTCCAATACTGGCCTGTCTTTAGTTACAAAAAGTTTCACAAGATAATCCTTCACATTAATTTTTTTATGCAACATTTAATAAAAAAACTAAAAAAATTCCACAGAATAATCCTTCACATTAATCCTTAACAGCTTTCCTTTCTCAAATTAGCTCCTCCAAGTTTGGAGTGGGTACTGTGGCCTCTATATTTAGCAAGGGAGCGAGCAGATCTCGGATAATGACAGAGAAGAGGACACGAGGTATATGCAACTTGACAAGTTTGAAGGTCATTGGCAGGACACGTTTCAGTGTCCAAGTACGGTTAATGATCTGTAATTTTTTTTAACTTCCCTCACCAAACTGAAGAGTCTTCCACAAGCTTCTTGTGTATTACTTAGTTATATAGAGATTTTTATTCTTCCATAATTAGTTGTAATCGACCTTAAATAAGTTGTTTCTGTGAAGCCTGCATGTTCTGCGCTGTGTGATCCAAGTCTGTTAAGCAAAAGGAGCAGAAGAAGCTTCCAATCACGAAGATATAAGATTTTCCTGGCTAACTACGATGGGTTGGTTTTGGAGCTTGCTCAGATTTACATATTCTTTCACGCTACTGTTGACTGCTAAGGATAATATCTGCTTTATTGAGTTTTTCCCTACAATATTATCCACTACCCATTGTGCAAATAATTACTCCCAAAAAGAATCCCAAGAAGCTTTGTTTTATTAGGCACTACCGGCCGAAAGAGCATACCAGAGGGTACGCCCAGAAACTTTGTTTTATGGATACTCTACACGTTTTCTCTAGAAAATTTCCCATTTCTCAGACCTCTCCCTTTCAGTGACCACGTGATCTACATCTGGCAGATTTATGAAAGAGATCCAGTTTATCTTTCCGACCTCGGCAAGAAAAGACTATGGTAAAGAACTTGTGTCCGTAGCGAAGTTCCTCGTGCTATGTTTTGTAATGCAAGCGGTTAAGCGAAAGGAGGTGCAAAAGAAGGCTAGAGTCGTGAGGCCATAAGATTTTCATGGGATTGCCAGTGGAAGATCTTGGTAAGATAAAGGAATTGTGTCCAAAGCGGAGCTCTTCGAACCGCAATGCCTTAATATTTTCACAGACTGGGCAAGGGAAGAGCTTGAGAAAATCAAGAACTTGTGTCTTTAGCGAAGCTTCTCGTCCTACGTTTTTTTATTGAAGTCGGTTAAGCGAAAGGAGCAGTAGACAAAAGTTAAGGCCGTAAGATTTGCAAGCGTTGGGCAGAGGAAGTGCTTGTGAAAAAAAGCATTTGTTTCAGAAGCAAAGGTCGTCAATCATTTGTGTAAGGCAATGGTTTATCTGGATGATAGTTGCTGGACCAATTCCTAATCACGTTGTCAATCATCATGGATTGAAAAGACGAGACCATCAATTCGGATATAACAGTCTCATGCATACCATCAGGGTGTGTATGCGTTTAGCAAAGATAATTTCTAGTGCTTGGAGGAAGAGGTCGCAGCGCTAATGAATCTGATGCAGGAGCAACTAGAAGTGTTGATAAACAAAGAAAGAAAGGTTACAGAATATTGAAATCAAGTGCGGATACTTGCAGAGTTGACTCTTCTTCCCCAGTGTGTTAGGAGAGCGACAAAGGAAGTCATGGTCATTTCAGTTTATAATGGAAACAACAAACAATGTTAGATAATGGACCACAAACACTAAAAGAGGATCCCATCCTTTCATTACAAACGCCTATCAGCTGAACATACCATTTGCATTGATGTAACAGACATGAAAGTTGCCAAAACATGGAATAATGGAAGGCACACTCTCATAGCTGGAAGGCATGCTCTCATAGTGAGACACGAGGAGGCTCTTCATAGGTCGTTGACAGACGACGAAACCTTCAGAGGAGCAGCCCCTTAAATAACACCTTCGGTACATGTTCCCCTTAAATAACACCTTCGGTGTAAACATGTATTGCTACATAAAACATCGAAAAAAAAAACTAGAATTAAAATAATATGATTATTATATAAAAAAAATTTTATTAATTATTCTTTCAATTATAAATGAAATACATGAGTGACCAATTCCATATTAGGTCTAAATTATTACTATGATATTTGAACTTCAAGTTAGTTTTCGAGCAGTTTTTACAAATAAAAGCTAAAGTGCTCATTATTAACAATTGATATTAAAATACAACTGTAAAATATATATTTGAAGATATGATATTCTCTTATGGTTATTGAGATTAGAACGAAGTTCTAACGTTTAATTTAACTTTTTATTATTAATCATGAGTTCATCTTATACATTAATAATAATAAATAAAATTAGTAATTATTTTTTAGAATTTTACAAATTTTCTTTTCAAATATTTGGTTAAGATATGGTAGGTTGTGAATTGAATGCTTGTATCTATAGATGTTCAAAAATAAGTAATGATATGTTACACATACTTCTAGTATTGGGTGGTTTACAATCGAGGATCTCTAAAAGTAGTAGCAATATCTTACTTGGTTCACAAATCTATTTAAGTTAATTCCCCATACCTCATCTAGTTTAGTCTATCACCCATCAAGGTCACTTGGTGGATGCAAAATAAGATCAAGCTTACATTCATGAAAATCTCAATTAGACGAGATACTATATGGGGTCAACTTTACTCAGGTTTAAGTTATTGTATCCATTACCCCAACCAATTGATTAAATTGAACAAGCCTCGATTGGACCATTGGCTTTAGAACAAAGACATAAAGTACCTTAAATGTCTTCCCTTAAACACACTAGAAATTATGTGATTTATCTGTTATTATGATTAGCAGTAAAAACCATGAGTAGTACCAGTGTTGACATTGCCCAAAGCACCCACAAAATTTGTCCCCAAGGTTTACTAACAGTTAATTTTGACACTAAATAAACTATTATTAGTATTATAATCTCGAGATATGAAAATGTTTGTGTTTTTTTTAAAGAAAGAACTTTACTGAGGAATTTTCTGGATAGGGTTCCTCTTAAAGCCATGACCAAGATTTTGGATAAACAAGTGTAGGAATCTCATGGTTGGCATTGAGTTAAGTCCAAGAGCTTGATTATGAATTCCTCGTGTTTGTGGTTGTCAATAAATCTCATGTTCATGATATCATCACTTATGGTCCTTGGGCATGAAAGAATACTCTTTGATTGTCCCAAAGGGATAAGGTTTTTCTACATATGATTCAACCCAGCTTTATTTCTCTATGTGGGTAGACTTGTTCATCATTCCCATGTAATTTTGGCCTTCCCTCGAGCACCTTTCACATGTATTGGAGGGTTTATAAGAACTCCACTAGAACACATGGACATAATGTTGCTCGAGAATTTGTGGACAAGTGAAGTCTTCTAGAAGGTTCTAGAAGACTCATTTCCATCTTGTTTCTACTCATGGGGATAGGATTGATCTGCATTACATTATCTAATTCAAAGTGTGTTATGTATGTTGACATATGTTTTTATTGTGTCATGCCAAATATGTAGTCTAGGTAAGGGATAATGCACATGGTATGTGTTGGTGTAGGTTCAAAAACAAACTCAATGCTCCAATACCTTAACACATTGTATTCCAACATAATTAATGATGGGCACATCATTTTTTTGTTCCTTAACCATTGCCATAAATTTCATGCTAGTTTAATTTTGCGTTGACACTTTTATGAGTAACAATATTGTGCTTGTTTTTTGAAAGTTCTACAGTAAACATAAGAGAAAGACAATAAAATAAGTTCAACAGAAATTGAATTCGGCATGAAGGCTCATTGAGATAAAGTTTACTAGTGCACTATAGTTGGAAATCAAAGTGTGCTAGTAAACTATAGTAGCAAACTAATCAATTGTATAAACATTATCCATGTTGTATTTAAAAGGGTGGTGATTTTGTAGAGCATGGTGTGTTTGATAAGGGTATTGCACCTATGCCCTTCAAAATAAAATTCAGACAAGAATGGATCTAATTGAAGGATATTCATAAACTGGGTTTAGTGCAAGTGGTTGAGATATGAAAGTGTTAAACTCCCCACTTAGACACAAAACTCACTTTTTGACATGTTTTCCCTGCATGGGTCCATTGGTGATGGTAAGGTAGTAGATATCTCCTTCTCACTTAAGTGCTTAAAAATGGTACAAGTTATTGCTTGTAAAAAATAAAACAACTTAAAAATTTTACAAAATAATAAAAACCATTTAATGTACCTAAGAATGAGAACAATATTTTAACAATCTTAAACAATTATCTACAATTGTATCTATTTTTGTATTTTGGACAAGGAAGCTAGACATAGTCAAAATCTATGGTTATCATAGTATTGTATGAGTACTAATGCAAGATGATAGGGTAATTTTCCAAGAATTGATAATTGACAAAAGATCACAAGAATTATCCTACCCTCAACTTAGAGTTACTAGAGGTTTTTGATACAATGCATCCCTCGTCAATGCTTCCACGCTTGGCATACATGTCAATGAGAGCATTTCCCACAACTACCCATGATTTAAATCCAACTTTAATGGAGTAGGTGTGGAGTTGCTTTCCCTGGTATAGAGCTGTTATGCTAGCAGGTACACTAAGAATGTTGGTGAATGTACAATGATATGTCTTTATGCATACCATTAACACTTGATGGAGGAATCTTGAAAGTTCCTTACCAATCTCATTTTGAGAATACCCTGCCTACTTGTTCTGGGTTTACTATACTATTCCATTCCTTAAGATCACTATCAAATGTGAACCGATTTTCCTTCAACCCCACCCACTTGAACCGCATTGCTAACTTCAATCTAGCTCAATCCAGGGTCTTACTCCTTGATTTACATCATACTTCTTACTCATGTTGCATTTTCCCACTTTTCATCCAAGGAAAACATGTTGAAGGTAATATGAACCTACAATGACACTCAAAAGGAAGACTGTACTTCAAGAGTCTTTCTCAACATTGGAAGTGTCGTCTATACATACCCTTTAAGTCTGTTAAAGCCTGCAAGGTTCTTAAGTTAGATCTGCAAAACATCTCAGATCTGTACCAAGATCTACGTAGGCAATAGTAACCTGTTCAAAACTGTTCTCTTCACGTCTTGACTCCTCAGCTCTGATCCCATATTAAATTTTTAACATGGATCAAATTTGATAGCAGTAACAGGCTATTTAACTTTCAGAAAACTTTAAAACTAGTAAATCTGAGATTATATAACAACAGTAAATTGAATAGTAAATAACCAACAACAAAGAAGAGTCAACCATCCACAAGAACACAAGATTTTTACCCTAAGGAAATCCTTTCAAGGAATAAAAACCCCAGCAACGAATAATCTTCCTTAATATGAGCTGACTAAGTTTTACATGAGCATATTTAGAGAGCATACATGTACATCAAAATTCACTTGCCCTTAGGGCACACATACCAAGGGATCAAAAGATGAATGGAACAGACCTCAAGGGAACATAGAATATGAAGAACCTGCTGATGTAAGCTCTGGATTGGATGACGTCGACCCTGAATCAAGTACTATAGGTATGTGGTATCCCTTAGGGCTCTTTTATGCTTGCATTGAGAGAGATAGGGCTTGTCGTAGCCCTAATACAGTATGTTGCCACTTGTAACCCTTGTGGAATCCAACGATAGTCTTCTTGAACCTGTCGTCATCCCTTAGGGGCTTAGTACACTTGCAGTCCCCAATCTGTGACCCTCTTTGCGTGTTGCAGCATGCCTGCTGTCTTAATTGGAGCTAGAACGTGATTGTTTGGAGGGTGCAAAACTCTGAGAAAGTATGTTGTGACTTCCAGAGATATAACCTGATCAAGGTTTGCCATGACCTTCCCTACCTGTATGGAGCCCAAAACACTTGCAACAAGGCCTACGTTAAGCCTCAAGGGCTAGAACAATGTTGACAGAACCCTAAACATTTTCCAAATGGTTCACAAGAGGTCTGTGGAAGGACTGATCTACTCAACAGAGACTGCTCCAATTCTATGAAGAGATAGAACTCGAAAAATAATCTTTTTGGTAGACAAGAAGAAGATCAAAATTATGTTCATGATGAGAGAGAGCTTCTTCATTTATAATTCTCCGTTGAGGTTCATTCCATAGATTTAGGAATAAGCAAAATGATAAAATCCACTTAGTTAGGGTTATAATATTTTATTGGTACTTTTAGCCATTTATAAAATAATTTGACTTTTATCTTGGACTTTTGGTCCTTTACTAGTGGGTTCTCGGTCCTTCAAGGGGCTCTTGGTCTTTCAATAGTGGGATCTTGGTCCTTTAAGGGGTTCCATAATCATAACAAGTCATGTTAACTATTTTTTTGGTTTTCATGGTCCACACGTGCCAACTAAAAGTACACGATGATGAATAAGGAAGATTATTAATTGTTCTTCTTGCTCTTCTCACCGACACCAGGTCATGTGCTAGGTACTTCAACAAGGGATGGCCAGTCCCTTGAGAAGGTCTCATAGTCCACTGATCAAGGAGAGGAGTACACCATTTTCCTAGACCCAGTCTAGGGCTTCTAGTGATGACCTCGTAACTAACCAGGTGCCTTGGCCCTAGGCTGCATCAAGTTGACTAATGTCAACTACTTGGTAATTAACCAAGTAGCTCCATTCTCATAGAGAATGACTATTAGCTTTAGGTTAAGCTTCAGTCCTAGACTGATATTCAATCCATGGTAATTGACTAGGTACCTCCATTCTACTAGATAATGGCCCTCATCCCCAGGATAATCTTTAGTCCTAGAATGAGATCCAATTCCTGGTAATTGGCCAAATGACTCCATTCTCCTAGAGAAAGGCTCTCAGTGCCAAACTAAGCTCCAGTCCTAGACTAGTATCCAATTCTTGGTAATTGACCAAGTGCTTCCATTCTCCTAGAGAATGGATCTTGATGTTGCTAAAAAATCAACACTTCTCACTAATGATGAAGCCACTCACCACCTCTTTTTTCTTTTGTGAAATATGTTAATTTGTGTGACACACACACACAAATGCACACACCAGCGTAGATCCATCTTAACTTTGACTCTACCAAGCATCTAGAAGGATCAAAGAGTCTCAGCTGCAAATCTTTCCTCGAGTTTAGCACTCTAGAAAGCGTTTTCACCTAAAAGGATTTGATCCTTCTCAGTGCTTGGTAGAATCATAGTTAAAATGGATTTATGCTGGTAGATGTATTCCAACTATAAAAGTATATAGAAAGAACATCATGTTTTTGAAAAAATATCTCAATGAAAGTTGTTTTCATGGAATTCATTTGGAAGATGTACAAGGAAGAGGTATTGTCATGACGTGCTTTTCCTGTTTTCCAAATGCAAGAGATATTAAAATTTGCAATATGCACACGTCTTAGATAAATGTACTCTTCTAGACTTTGATGATTGTCGGATTTGCTCAGAATAAGTACCTGCTGTGAGGCCTTGAAAATCTTCTCTCGATTGCAGTTGTCTTGTCCAAAGCATGATTCAATGACATTCACTGGCATTCTTTTGTTTTGTGCATCTATCACCCTTACAACAGGGTAAAGAGATCCCTACGTAGGTTTCGATTTAGATGTGTTTGTAGGAAATGATGCTATAGACATGTATGCCAAGTGTGGGGTATAGGTAATGCATGGCGGGTTTTAGACATTGCTAGGTATGCTAGTCATGGACATGGTGAAGCTGCCCTTCAATTATTTCAACAAATGTAGCAGGCATGAGTGCAGCCAAATCATATTACCTTTACTCCTCTTATGTCTGCCTATAGTCATGCAACAGGCCTTGTAGAGGTAGGGTGGTACCACTTTAATTCAATGAATCGACATTATGTTATTCTCCCCAAAATGGAACATCATGCTTGCATGGTTCATCTTCGAGGCCGGTTTGGCTGTCTCGATGAGGCACATGATTTCATACAATACATGCCATTTGAGCTAGACACTAGTGTTTGTGGATACTTATTCGGTGCCTGTAAAATTCATCGCAATGTGCCACTAGAAGAATGTGTGGCAAGACAGCTTTTTGAGACAGAACCTGACGATGCTGGAAATTATGTACTGCTGCCAAACATATGCTGAAGCTGGCAGGTGAGGTGATGTAGCAAATTAGAGAAAAACAGTGGAAGACCAGTAATTGGAAAAAACTCCGAGATGCAGATGGATTGAAGTAAAAAAATTAGGGTGCATGCATTTACAGCTGGTGACAAATCTCACTCGTAGAAAGACAAAATATATGCAACTTTAGAGCAGTCGGACAACCAGATGAGGTCTATACGTTATTGGACAACCAGTTGGACAATCGGTGCCACATGATTTTGAGCAGCATAAGAACTAAGAGATTCTCCATAGCCACAGTGAAAAGCTTGCCCTTTCTTTTGGGCTTATCAACACAAGCTTGGGACATAAATTCAAATTTCAAAGAATATTCAGGTTTGTGATGACTGCCACATAACTATCAAGTTCATATCCAAGATTGTTGATGAAATATATGAAGAATAAGTCTAAATATTTAATGATTTTGTTTGTTGGGTAAGTTTTTTATCAGAATTTGCTAATTTTCTTTTAAATCCAAAATTTATTTGAAACATCATTTTGAATGCATAAATGGATTCATCCCACTCAAATATTTCAAGGCACCCAATACTTCAGGACACCAGATTAAGCAAGATTAAATATTTTTTAAGATGTTAAATTGTTTACCAAATTCCACAAAACCGTGCCGGAAATTGAAAAGGCTGAAATTTTCGAACGTTTAGGCTACGCGTTATTGTGAGGGAGGCCAAAGGCTTCCATCATTTCAAGGGACATTGTTTATGTGGTGACAACTGACAATACTCCACATATAAAGGATATGTGCAGAACGGGTTTGGTGATAAGGCCTTGAAGTTCATATAGAAAATGCAGTTGTCGGGTGTGAAATTGAAATCGACCAGTAGTGGGCAGAGGGGGTGATGTTGCAAAGGTAAGAAAAATGATGAAGGATGCAGGGTATGTACCCACCATGAACTCTGTGCTACAAGATGTGGAAGTGTAGGATAAGGGACGTGTTCTCTATGGCCACAACGAAAAGATTGCTAATATTTTTGGGCTTATAAATAGATGCCCAAGGACACATATTCGGGTGATAAATAACTTTCGTATGTGTGGTGATTACAACATTGCCACCAAGTTTATTTCCATATTTGTAAGGCGATAAATTCTTGTTAGAGATACCAATCGGTAACATTGCCACCAAGTTTATCTCCAGATTTGTAAGGCAAGAAATTTTTGTTAGAGATACCAATCGGTTCCATCATTTTCGGAAATGGAATTTATTCTTGTTGAGATGACTGGTAATGATAATTCAAATGATAATGATTTAAACAGGTTATTAGCCATAAGTTGTAGCCAGGTGGCTTGGAGCTCATCAATGGTAGGTGAGGCCTTCCTAAGCAGTGCGGTTGGGTTTGCATGCTAACCAAAGGTACAGGGGCCATAAGAAGCCAAGGTGGAGGAGGAGGTCAATTTGATCACAAGGAGAGTCAGGGGAGCCATTGAAGTAAAGGTGAAAATATGTGACTGCAAAGCCCACAAAAGAACAAATTCTATGCCTTGTATCTGCAAATAAAAAAAACAATGGGTGCTTTGTTGAGCTATTACACAAGAACAAATGTAAAGAGTGTTTTGGTAAACTAGTATACAAGATATACTATTTTCCCTCTACTATTTCTGTAGGCCCTAACCCATTACTACTTCGCTTCCTCAAATGGGAAAAAGAAATACTATTTTCCCTCAACTATTTTTGCAGGTGGAAGAATCATCAAACTAAATCACTGTTGTAGCATAAAAAGTGTCTTTGTCATGAAGGTCTATGGTCTATGTGGTGGATCCTTTTTCGGAGCATTAAACTATTGATAATTTCGTAATGAAAATGAAACTGTTCCATGTAATTGTCTGCCACGTTTTGAATTGTTCCAAAAGCAAGCAACTCTGCATATTACAGTTGTTAGTGATTGGTTGAGTGATTGAAATCCACTGCCATACAAATAGAAGCCCATCAGAACAAGCCCTAAAATCTTATCCAAATCCACTTATCATAAGAGTAAAAATGAATTATATGGAAAAAACTTCATTTACAAATGATGGATGACATCCCACTGCAAAAATCAGGGAATTTGCTCTAACATGGGATTATAGATATGGGTAATTTAGAGGGAAGAGGAGGAGGGAATATACATACCTTTGAATGAGATCAATGGGCAGAAGAATCTAGTCAAGACAAGATTTTTTTTAAATTTGTGTATTAGCTTTAGTGGTCTTCGAGCAAGCCGTGGAATCTCTTGAAGTTGGGACATCACGGGTTTAATTAATACAATCCATGAATCAAAAAATAGTACTGGAAAGGTTTCCCAGCTACGTGAGGAAAGGGAAAACACCCTCTTAAACCCCCAAAACGTAAATGTCTGCTATGTATTCACTCAGCAACACCAAAAATGGGTTTTCCTAGCTGCACATACACTCAACAACCCCAAAAATGACTTCCCAACTACACATACATTTCGCAAGACCCAAAACGAATTTCCAGCCATGGAAAAAATGGAGAAATCATCCAAAATTGTGAAGGGAAACACACAGGAGCTAGAGCTATGTGAGAGAACAAAACTGATGGATGAACAATATGATAGACATGCCTTTTCAAGCATTTACTTTCCCAAGAATTCAAAAACACATTTTCCCAAAAATGGGTGGCTTCCCAATTCGAATTTCACTCCTACACTCTACCCATCCCCATGCATTAACTAACTCAACCACTTTTGAATGACCGGGCACAAAGGACAAAATGGATAGTTGACAGTTTTATGGGTTTTCCCTTTGACATTTGGATTTTCCCCATTGGCTCAAGGGTTTGAATATTCCCCCGCATTCCTTGTGAAATCATGCCCCCATCTCTTTAATGTTGTATTGACATAGCTAGTTGTGGGTATTTTATTAATTGCATATTTACATGATGTAGAAAATTATATTGTGCCATCAACTAGCATGATAACTATCGACATCGATTTTAATTGTCGAAATGTAGAACACAAAATCCATGGCGGGGCCTTTGCTTTGAGCTCCACACCATGATTTATTAACGTTATTTACATCATTTATAATTTAATGCAATTGGGGTTGAAACCGGGGTATTACAATCCCCTCCCTCTTCAAGAGCACTATCCTCAATGCTTTACAAAATTGAACAAGAGGCTATACTGGCGCTACCCCAGTGCTCTGCAAAATTGAACCGAAATGGATGTGCCAATCGCACGGCATCCTCCAGCTCCCATGTAGCCTCATCGGGATCATGGTGCTCCTTCTTCCTTTCACTTGTCCAATGGTATGATATGGAACTCCTCCTTGGTCCCACTACGCGGTTGTCTTGATTGCATGCATCACTACACACCACCGAATCTTTTTCCAGTCTTGGATAATCCTTCTCCGCAGCTTGGAACATCCCCATTGTCTTTGGCATCCAGCAATACCTATGTTCAAGCCCCAAGCAATGAATCAATTCCCATGTCATATTCACAAGGTTTTTCAAAAATTATGGATGAATCACATGCACATGTATATCGACATAAAATTAACAAGAAGTTTCCAAGTGAACCAAATACTTATCTTGCATAAGTATCTTCTTTTGGTTCCATAGGTGTCCGACTGGGCTTAATACAACCATGGCACTCACAAACCTGCCCAACCCTACACCTGGGTGTGCATTAAAGGGTAGCCAAATTTCTGCAAGCCTCAGATCACCTGGAAGTATCTTTCAACTGAGATCTGACAGTTGTGCTTCAGAGTCTAACACTCCCTCTAGGTGCCCACCAAGCTCGGTGTTTCCTTTCCAGACACCACAACAAATTAATTCACATGTCAGATTCATTCCTATAAGGTGCAATCTATAACAAATTTTCAAAACCATGGCTACATCATATGTTCATGTATTTTTACATAAAATCAACCACAAAGCCCACAAAAGAACAAATTCTATGCCTTGTATGTGCAAATAAAAAAAAACAATGGGTGCTTTGCTGAGCAAGTACACAAGAACAACTGTAAAGATTGTTTTGGTAAACTAGTACACAAGAACAACTGTGAAGAAATTAAGGAGCATGGTGCAATCTAAAATTTCTCGGGAAGTGCAACTTTCCATTACTTGCTTGGGCTATGGAAAACTGCAGATATTAAGTCTTTTGTTAAATAAACCGATCTTTACGTCTATCGTGATTCAATTCGTGTCGACATGTGGTTGTTCGAGTTTGAAATGATGAGCAAGAACACTAACTCCCATGGCTCTAATCCCATTACTACTTGGCTTCCTCAAATGGGAAAAAGAAATACTATTTTCCCTCAACTATTTCTGCAGGTGGAAGAATCATCAAACTAATTCACTTTTGTAACATAAAAAGTGTTTTTGTCATGAAGGTCTATGGTCTATGTGGTGGATCCTTTTTTCGAGCATTAAACTATTGATAATTTCATAATGAAAATGAAACTATTCCATGTAATTGTGTGCCACATTTTGAATTGTTCTAAAAGCAAGCAACTCTGCATATTACAATTGTCAGTGATTGGTTGGGTGATTGAAATCCACTGCCATACAAACATAAGCCCATCAGAACAAGCCCTAAAATCTTATCCAAATCCACTTATCATAAGAGTAAAAATAAATTATATGAAAAAAACTTCATTTACAAATGAATGGATGGCATCCCACTCCAAAAATCAGGGAATTTGCTCTAACATGGGATTATAGATATGGATAATTTAGAGGGAAGAGGAGGATGGATTATACATACCTTTGAATGAGATCAATGGGCAGAAAAATCTAGTCAAGACAATATTTTTTTTAACGTGGAACCTCTTGAAGTTGGGACATCACAGGTTTAATTAATACAATCCATGAATCAAAAAATAATACTAGAAATGTTTTCCAGAGTTTTTTTAAAATAGTGGATACGGTTTTAATTAATACAATCCATGAATTAAAAACTAATATTGGAAAGGTTTTCTAGAGTTTTTTTTTAAATAGTGGATGGAAAAGGGATAGGGGTTGGACATCAATGTAGGGGATAAAGACACTTGTTTAACTCAAATAAAATGTACAAGAAAGGAGCAATTGAAATTCAATATCTAGGGTTATTAGAGCATTAGTAGAACCTGATAAGTTTAATATCTAGGGTTAGGGTTATAAGAGTAATAGCAAATCAAGATAAAAAAAATGAATGTTAGTATGATGATTAGGAAATATGATAAGAGTGGCATAAGTAGTAAAATTAGTTTTGTTACTACCATGGCAAAGAAAGAATATAGGATGGAGCCGTAAACCCTGAAAAAATAATTATTCGGTTGGAGATTGGATTCAGCAGTTATTCAGTATCTTATGAGTTTTAATGATCAGGCTCGATCAAGTTTATCAAGATAAACAACAAAAATAAATAGTGTTAGTATGATGGTTAAGAAATTTGTAAGAGCCATGCCAAAGATAGAAGCCATAAATCCTGAAAAATTTAATTAATAAACTACAACATAAGATTTGGGATGGGGATGGATCGATCAAGGATCAGTTATTCAATACCATATGAATTTGAATGATCAGGATCGATCAAGCTCTCCCTTGGATTCAGCAGTTATTCAATATCTTATGAGTTTAAATGATCAGGCTCGATCAAGTTTAATATACAGGGTTATCAAGATAAACAACAAAAATAGTGTTAGCATGATGGTTAAGAAATTTGTAAGAACCATGCCAAGGATAGAAGCCATAAATCCTGAAAAAATTAATTAATAAACTACAACATAAGATTTGGGATGGGGATGGGACACATCAGTTTTTCAATACCATATGAATTTGTATGATCAGGATCGATCAAGCTCTCCCTTGATCCTCTTCTTAACCACCACATCGATACCACCACTACCACATTCCGTTCATGTGAGGCTCTGAATAAAATGAAACCTAATTCATAGCAACCAGAGTTATTATCTTTTCACGATTGGACTGCGCATTTGGCACCGATTTATTTGGATTTTCTGTTGGCAAGTGTGCGCCTAGCTTGTACTGTAGTGCAATGAAATGCACAAGTGACGGCCGAGAACCACAAGGTACTTGAGTAGAATAAAAGACAACTAAAACGCCCAGCTTTTCAGGCGAATATTTGATAAGTTGCTTGTCCTAGACTGAATTCCTGAACAATTTTAAAACTTCCCCGAAGCTGAGCACTAGTATTACACCTATACCACTGCTCTTGTGAGTTCCACTGTTCAGTATTATTGTTCGTTGTATGCAGTTGCGCGACACCTATCACTGCTCTTGTGAGTTCAGTATTATTGTTCGTTGTATGCAGTTGCGCGTGAGGCCTTGTAAATAGAGTTTACAAATTTTGCACTTAAAAAAAGCACCGTCTTATGTAGAGTAGACCTTGCGCCGATGTGCTTCGCTGCTTCGATAGTATTTCCCATGACATTTTCATCTCAAAATGGAAATGATATATCACTGACAAACAGTTCATAGATCTCACAAAAGGATAATCTACTACACCCTATCATTGGAACAGTTCATAGATCTCACAAAAGGTTATCTACTACACCCTATCATTGGAACAGATGAGTCGGACTATAGCTGGCGAAAGCCTCGCCCTAATGTGTAAATGCTAATTAAGTAATTAACATGGCTCCAATGCAATGAATGTCTCGATTGGGTCTTACCTAGATCACCCTGAAATTGATCGATCACAAAAATAATTGACTGAAGGATGATTGGGATGATCACCCACATATGGACTGCAATTGCGATTGCGATGATCACACAAATTTCGCAGTGCCTACGATTGCGATGATCATCGAAACATCGACTGATGATCACCGAAAAGTCGACTGGAACTGCCCCTGTTGAATTCCAACGATTTGGGACCAACCTTGTACTATAATGCAACGAACAAGCAACATCCGATACCGTAAACTTCTATCGTGTAAAGATACCGTTAATACCTTGAACTTCTACAAATCATGCATCCGAAATTTCACATGTGAAAATAGTTTGAATTGTTTAAACAAACTCTCTCCAATTTGTACTACTCTAGTCCTGATGTTACTTTTCCTCTAACACATGTGGTATTAATATATCAATGTATCATATCTTTTATATTTTCCCTTTCATGCACAACCATCCCAGAAGGGTTTTAACGTAAAATTAAAATCGACTTGTAGTGTTACACAAAAGTTGCAAAAATATAACACCACATAAGTCAAATTGTTATTAACTACTCTCTTCATTAACGGGTATAAGTACCACCAGGTACTCCCTTGCCTCCTTTCAGTATTTTGTAGGAATTAGAAATTAGACCAAGAGTAATTTTCAGCAGCAGATGAAGCCCATTGAGGCTTTGAGGATGCAATTTTTTGAATTGGAAAATTAACATAACTGTTGGTTATGTATGCTTAAATTTTTTCAATGTGAGTTTTGTGTTTAAAATTCAGTGTATATGCTTATGTGTGTGTTTTGTTTTGTATTGAATTTGTAGACTTTGTTGTTGTTGGTTAATTCAACCCTAACTTGGGTTACATCAAAAAGAGTTTTTGAGGATGACTGTAGTGGGAGTAATTGAAGCAAAGCGTCAAGGAGAAATGAACTTCAATACATAAATTCTTGGTAGAGCATAAGCTATGATGGAAGAATTGAAAGAAAAACTCTCTGAGGAAAAACAAGAAGATGTCTTTGGATTCCAAAGGCACAAGCTGCTTTCACCGATATTGTATCTAACCAGAGATAGATGTAGGTTGAGATAAGTCAGGCCTAAAGATAGCTTGAATCCAGCTAAAACAGAATGTGAAATCATGCTAAAAAGAATAGAGTAGCATACGCTATCCTATAGTCTTTCAATGCAAAGTGCGCACATCGAGGATATCAAAGAGAAAGATAAAGTCGTGAAATGATTGGCTACACTAAGGAGTTTGCACATGAAGTATGAAACCAAGAACAACCCTAAAGTATAAAGAGAAATGAACCAAGTTGGAAATGTAATACCCCCATGACATTACTTTTATTTTTCATGTTTTGAAAAATTATTATTTTTATTATGTAATGAGTTATAAAACTCAAAGACTGAAATAACATTTGCACAAACAAACATTTTATTTATTTATTAATAAAGAAAATGACACTTGGAGAACTCAACTACATGAGGGGACACCAACCATGGCACCAAAGAACATGTGTAAGCAAACTAGACTGTTTGATACCAATCAAATCCAATCCAAAACTCAACAACTAGACAAGATCCTAAATCATAGGGATTTAGAGATCTAATTGGAGATTTGATTGGGATGGCATAAGACCTGGGCAAAAGCTATATGTATGAGTGCACTGGAATAGCACGTGGAATGTCGTGTTGTGCATGGAGAAACTTTGCTGTGAATGCATGTGTTGAGTGTTTCTCCCGTTTCATAAGTCCATCACTTAGCTTGTTACGGACTCTGAGCGAGAGTGTCGCGTGGAAGCTTTCTTGTTGTAGCTTGTTATGGACTCTGAGGATTGAGTGCCGAGAGGAAGTTACTTGCTGTTCTGGTGCATGGTTGGCGATCCAGCTCGGGGGTGGAGCAGAGCAAACCGTTGAGTTGATGTCTCCTATGGTTGGGAGGAGTTGATTCTCCAAGTGTGTTTCCCCTGGATTCAAGTAAGTAGATCTATCTGTTTTAGTTTCTCATATATTTCGGCTTGACTTATGGTTATTTGCATGATCAATAAAATATCTCGACAGTTGAAACAAACCCTTTGTTTGTGTTTATTTTGATTAATTAAAATCTTTCCTGATGTATTGTTTATGCTGGGGATGTTACATATGGTATCAGAGCATGGTTCAAACACTATGACCATAAGCTTATTATTCGTTTAAAGGGTTTGCTTATTTTTTTAGGTTTTATATAGTTTAATTTGAGGTTTATGATTTTTGTAAGATTTTCTTATTCTGTAGATGTCAGTGTGATACTCTATGGTGAAATTGGAATTGATAGATATTTTGGCATATATTTCTAATTTATTGGATGGAGTTTTGCACTTGCAATGGGGTTTTGTGGCAAGCTGCGTTTTCTGTTGTCACCGAGGTTAAAATAATTTGTAAACCACTCCAATATGAGGATATGAGATAGTTAATTTATACAATTTTGTCTTTTACGACTCTATAAAAATGTGAATGGGAACCAATGTCCTCCAGTCTGTTCCATCCATTGAAATGGGTTACGTTTGACTGTTAAAAAAATGTAAGCAGGAACTTTTGTACTTCTGCAAAATTGTGTTTCCTTTAATTGAATTGTTTATCTTGTTAATCGATGGGAATGCGTGGGGAATTTCATTTTTTTCCATTTGGGAAAAATCAGAGTATTGGTTGAAGAAAGGAATGGTAGATTTTCCTTTGGTGAGTTTTGGAGCTGAGGGGGTGATACTTTCACAAGGGACGCTCCTTGGGGAAAAAAGGAACCCTGTTATCGTTCTTCAGAGTTCATACCGAGACACGATTAAGCTAATTGGGGGTTTCCACCAATGGCCGAGGGTTATTGCTCGAGGCAGTGATGGGGTATGGTGTAAGCTTTCCACTCAAACGAAGTGTGAAAGCAATTTTCAATTCAAATACGTTGTGAGGCTGGTAAATCATTTCACATTCCCCATGCATCTACGCTTATGTTTTTATACATCTGGAAACTATGTTTCTAACGTTTCCATGATAGATCTCTGACTTATTATTGGAGCTATTTATTGTACTCCTCATAGATCTGGAAGTTATGCTACCACGTTTTTCTCTGATCGATCTAGGACTAATAGATCTATGACTGATTTAATGATTCTATTTATGTTTTTGGAGATGATGCTACTAGCGTTGCCATGATAGCTCTAGACATTGTCTTGCAAATCCATCTATGTTTTTTTTTTTTTTTCATAGATCTGAATTTATGTTTCCTTTTTATGGATGCGATTTCATTGAGGCTGGGTTGTGCATTGTGCATTTCTTGGGGCGTTGAAGAATATGCTGTTTTTTTTAATGCATGCGATACCATTTAAGCTGGGTGTGCATTTCTTGAGGCGTTGAATATTTTTCTATTTTTATGAATGCGATTTCCTTAAAGCTGGGTTATGCCTTATCATGGAGACTTTGAAATTTATGCTTTCCTGCATACTAGTGGCATTTAGTAATTTGGAGAAGCTGTATGTTTCAGAGTAATAGCTAAGTTTTTGCCAATATCTGCAATCTGAATTTTAATTACATATTAAGGTGTAATAGTGTTAGCTTAGATCTAGTTTCTGCCTCTTCTAAATGTATATACATGTTAAATTGTACCAACCTTTGATTGGAGTCAAAAGCCTCTAGTTGGGATGAGATCCAAATATTAAATGTACCCCCTTTTCGGTTCCGATGGGTTTTACATTTCTTAAATGTTAAGATATTCTTATGGATGTGATTTGCCATAGTCTGCTGAGAACTCCACAAGCATACTGTAAGTTGGTATGGGTTCTTGAATAGTCGTATTTCTTCACCCATCGCCTTCAATTTTGATTTCAAACTAGATCTGCAATATACCCCTGTGTTGGTTGGAAATGCCTTTAAGTTATGATCTCAAAACCAGATCCGTAAGTATATCTCTGCGTATTGGTGCATAATCACCTCTATGTTCTGTATGGAACCAGATCGATAATTACCTTGTCAATTTAATATGAAACGAAAATATCTATAGACTACCAGTCTGCTGAAATGTTTTTTTCTTTTAAGGAAAATATACCTCTATGATCTTTAGTTACTGCATTTTATTTTATAAGTACAGATCCGGTTTTTAACTTCCTGTGTTAGCATTTTCCTTTATGGAACTGTAATATATGTTTATTTTTATTATAAAAGCTCGATTCGTCTCTGTCTGCAGAATTTAAAACCATTGTCTTTTCATTTACGACATTTTATTTTATAATTATAGAACTGGATTCTCGACTTCCCTTGTCTGCGTCCAGATCCATTCTTTGTATGCTTTGTTATTTTTGGATCTAGAATGTATGCTGCATTTTGTAACCTTCAGTTCAATCTCTGCATATGGGTTCTTAACTTTATAAATCTGATTACCGTACGGGATTCCGACGCCAGCGTCGGCCTTGAGTACATACCTCACAAAACTCTGCAACGCTTCCCCATTGGTGGAGTGGTGGAAAAATCTGCAATGTTTCCCATTGGTTTGCAATGATGTTTTCCCCAAAAAATTTATGAATCTATCCAATCCAAGTCTAAATTGATGATGGTTGAAAACGTTTTTTTATTTACCAAACTTTCATTTTGATCTGTGGTTTTAAAATTATATCAAACCCTTTTAATATTTGGGCTTGCATTTACAAAGATCTACATTGATCTATATTGTTCTTTCAAATTACAAATATCTCTCGGCATGCAGTTGCATATAGTCTGCGTTGATCTATACTCTGTTTTCATTTTACAAATGTCTGCGCTTGATTTGATTCCAAAGTACTGCGTTGGATTTTTTTTTAAGTTGCATTAAAATCTATAAAGGTCTGCATTAAATCTATAACCTAGCATTTGATCTGTAGAATATATATAAATATTTTCATAACTCAAATATGATCCTACAAATGGTTACTAATACACTTCCTTATTAGTAAATATTTATGAGATTAATGACAAGGGTACTCGTGTATTTTGGATAGGGTATATGGAAAAATTACATAGAAATGTATTGAAGAATGTAACTTATGGATGGTTTTCTTTATTTTTCTAAAGTGAAATGCATAGTAAAGGGTAATACTAATATTTTATTACCAATGATAAAATACGTTAAAAGAATATAGCACAAAGTTTCTATCCACATTTCAAAATCCATGTTTAGTGATTATAAGTACTATGCATGGTAGTTTTTTTTAGACTTAACATGTCTTTAGCTTAAATTAGTATTCAAAAAGATAGATACAATCATAATTATAAAGTAAGTGTACTCATGTTCATAGGATTGAAATGTTGACTGCATGCTTGCTGTGGGTATCAATCTAACCTTCGAGGTTCTGACTTGTAGAAAGTCGCTCTGTGTGAGTAAAGATCTAGCACTCCCCTGTCGATTTTTGGATTGCATTTCAGATCCAGATAAACCTTAGACTGCATTTTATCCAAGAGAGTAATACATGGTTGTGTATTCTGATCTGTGTATGAACCTGTGTATTTGATCTGTGTAGTTGGATTATTCGCAAGGTCACTTTTTTCGTTCCATTAAGAAATTGGGGAAGGTAGACTCAATGCGTACCTCTTGTTAAAAGAATACAAATTCTTTGTATCGAAGGAAAATGCAAAGCAAAGCACCCTGTATCAAAGTTTAGACTTAGAAATCAGATTTTGGTTGTAGCTCTCCCCTTTCTTCAGATTTTGCAAATAAAATTGAGTAATTAATATATAGAGGATGTGTTAATATTGAGTCCAAATCCAAACTTACGATTTGTCAAGATATGGTGTAAATGTCGAAGGTTTTTCAAAATACTATGCATATGGAATTGCATATTAAGTAGGTTGCAAAATCCACAACTAATATGTGCATATTTCTTTTGTAGTTTTCTGTTTAGCAAGTCATCAATAGAATAATCATCCTACAACCGTTGCAATTATTGATGTCAGTGCGTGAATATCGACAGTTGATATGATTTGCTAGTTTTGAAAAGATTTCTCCTTCTTAGCTTTTCCTAAAGTTTCATCGCTTTGGCTATTTGAGCTATCCTTGCTAGCCATCATTTTGAAATCCTTTAGCAAAGGATAAATATCATACAACTTAGATACTGTGATCATATTAAGACTTTCAGTCGACAAAAACCTTTCCTTCACCCAGTATGGATTTTCAATATAGAAAAAAAACACGTTGCTTTATCTTCTAAGAATCTAATGCCAAATGGGTGCATCCTTTATCAATTGGAAATGGGATTATAGTTTATTTTGAGAGATTAATTGAGTAAGAGAAGAAGTCCCGCTATGATATTATATATTATGGATCTCAAAAGAAACTAAAATGCTGACATATAATGTTTTATTTATAATAAAGATGCTTTATATGTATTAAAGAGGTTATATATAATGTTGTATATACAAGTGAATATGTTTATATATTTATATATATATATATAGATAGATCTTAAAAGGATGATAAAGATGTTGATAGGTAAGGTATATATATATATATATCAAAAGAAAATAAAGATGCTGATGTATAATGTTGGATATATATAATGTTTGGATATATATAATTTATATAAAATCTCTTTAAGTTTGAATAGGTTAGAAATACTCTCGGTGAGAGAGTTTATGAGAAGAACAAAAGAAAGTATGGCGATATTGATGTCGCGGATTGTAACCCTTTTGTAATAAATATTACACGATGTGACAGTTTTGGTGGACGTAACCCATGGATTGGGTGACCCATGTACATTTGTCTTGATCCTTTATGCTCTTGATGTATTTGATTTTGTGTACTCTGGTTGTGCTCCATATTTTGTGATCTGGATCTTGTGTACTCTCATTGTATGTGATCTTGATGTATTTATCTTATGTATCTTGTTGGATTTAACTGATGATCGAATGTTGTGAATTGTCGAATGTCCCATATGAACGTTTCAAATTCAAATGAAGATTTGGTTATTTAGTGTTATAACATGTTATATAGTCGAACGTGGCACAAAGGGTAGAATCGTTGATTAAGGTATCCACCTGATGTGTTAATTATTAACCTTATGAAGGATTGAAATACATTGGGTTATGTTTATTTCATAGATTACACGTTCCGTCTCGATGACTAACACCTTTCGGTGAAGCTATGTACAGTATGGGTAGTTATCTCTCAAAAGTATTAAGGGTAGTGGTAACGAACTTTATAAGTAACCATCGAGAGGAAATTTTTTATGTTCTATTATTGTACTAACTTGGGGTTTGTTACATTTAAGTAGTTTTGAATGGGAAAATTTTATTTTATTGACTTGGGGAAGTTACAATATGCTATATGTATTGTTAAAGTGTTATATATTGTATGTAGGAGGGGATGTAATTATACATTAGTATATTTGGATGAGAAAATACTTTAAATATTTTTGAAGGAAGGCATTTTGTGTGTTGTAATTATTTATGGGGAGGATTGTATTTATATGCCTTTGTATTTTGAAGAAATACACTTGAGGCTTAGTATATTTGGGTTGCAAGGATTAAATTGGGTTGTTAGATAATTGAAAAATGTACTATATTAAGTGATGTATTTACCTCAAAATATATAAGGGCTTAACTAAGCTGGAACATATAATGTTATCAAGACGAAATAATAAGCGTGTTCTCGATATTAGTAAGATGTTGATATCTACTTGGGTGATATGTAAAATGTTTAGAATCTTAAGATACTGATTGACATGTTTATCTTCTTGTATGTGGAAGAGGAAAGAGTATGGTTACAAGAAAACATGTATGCATTGAAGCATGCTTGATTGCACTACCCTATAGAGATTGTCACGAGAGTTCAACAAAACTTAAAAGTTGCCCAGGATCGGCAAAAAAAAAAAGTTACGCGGATTTAAAATGAACTCCAAGAGAGTTCAATGTTGGAGATCATGTATATCTAAAGGTAAAGTCAAAGAAGAGTTCTTTGAGTTTGGGAAGATGTTCCAAGCTGGCACCAAGGTATTGTGGACCTTTTGAAGTGTTAGCTAAGATAGGGTCGGTAGCCTATCAACTTGCACTTCCGCCTAATATAAAAATGCACGATGTATTTCATGTTTCATTGTTAAAAAAAAATATACATGATGCTACTCATATAATTGAATGGGGTGTGATTCAGGTAGAACCCGAGGACGATTTCCAGACCGAACCTTTCTGCATTCTAGAAAGGAAGGAACATATGCTCCGGAATCAAGCCATCGTTCAAATAAAAGTGCAATGGAATCACTTCAGCCCTGAAGAGGCAACTTGGGAAATGGAGGATAAAATGCGGGAAGCATATCCCTCCATGTTCCAGAATGAGCAAGGGAGCTCAGAATAAAAAGAACACCGAGGACGGTGTTAAAAATAAAGGGGGGAGAAATGTAATACCCCCATGACATTAATTTTATTTTTCATGTTTTGAAAAATTATTATTTTTATTATGTAATGAGTTATAAAACTCAAAGACTGAAATAACATTTGCACAAACAAACATTTTATTTATTTATTAATAAAGAAAATGACACTTGGAGAACTCAACTACATGAGGGGACACCAACCATGGCACCAAAGAACATGTGTAAGCAAGCTAGACTATTTGATGCCAATCAAATCCAATCCAAAACTCAACAACCAGACAAGATCCTAAATCATAGGGATTTAGAGATCTGATTGGAGATTTGATTGGGATGGCATAAGACCTGGGCAAAAGCTATATGTATGAGTGCACTGGAATAGCACGGGACGTCGTGTTGTGCATGGAGAAACTTTGCTGTGAATGCATGTGTTGAGTGTTTCTCCTGTTTCATAATTCCATCGCTTAGCTTGTTACGGACTCTGAGAGAGAGTGTCATGTGGAAGCTTTCTTGTTGTAGCTTGTTATGGACTCTGAGGATTGAGTGCCGCGAGGAAGTTACTTGCTGTTCTGGTGCATGGTTGGTGATCTAGCTTGGGGGTGGAGCGGAGCAAACCATTGAGTTGCTGCCTCCTATGGTTGGGAGGAGTTGATTCTCCAAGTGTGTTTCCCCTGGATTCAAGTAAGTAGATCTGTTTTAGTTTCTCATATATTTCGGCTTGACTTATGGTTATTTGCATGATCAATAAAATATCTCGACAGTCGAAACAAACCCTTTGTTTGTGTTTATTTTGATTAATTAAAATTTTTCCTAATGTATTGTTTATGCTAGGGATGTTACAGGAAGAGAGTATTCTATTACATTTGGACCACTATGAAAGAAGCTGTGTTCATAAGACATTGAGGAGGGTTGTTCAAATAGTGAAGATACAAATCTACTAGAAGTCAGATATTCTCTAGAAATTGATACTGAAGTCAAAGATTCTATAGAAATTGATATTGAAGCCAAGCATCTACAACTTTTATTTGCCAAGGTTCATCTTATACCATGCACATATAGAGAGCAAGGTGACAAGTGAAGTTGGCAGCATGGAACACAGTCTATACCGTAGCTAAGCCTACAAAAACACTGAAATCCCAACAACAAATAATCTTCCTTAATATGAGTTGACTGGGTTTTACATGAGCAGATTTAGTTAGCAGACATGTACCAAGGGATCAAAAGATGAATGGAACAGACCTTAAGGGAACAAAGAATATGAAGAACCTGCTAATGTAAGCCCTAGATTGGATGATGTGAACCATGTAGGTCTGTGGTATCCCTTAGGGTTCTTTTATTCCTGCATTAAGAGAGATAGGGCCTGTTGTATCCCTAATACAGTGTGTTGCCACTTGTAACCCTTATGGAATCCAACGATAGTCTTCTTGAACATGTCATCATCCCTTAGGGGCCCTATGGTCCCCAATATGTGACCCTCTCTACATGTTCTCTACCTGTTGTAGCATGCCTGCAGTCTTAATTGGAGCTAGAACGTGATTGTTTGGAGGGTGCAAAACACTAAGGAAGTATGTTGTGACTTCCAGAGGTATGTTGTAACCTTGATCATGGTTAGCCATGACCTTCCCTGCCTATATGGAGCCCAAAATTCTTGAAACAATGCCTATGTTAGGCCTCAAGGGCTAGAACAATGTTGACATGGCCCTAAACGTTTCCCAAATGGTTCACAAGAAATCTTTGGAAGGACCGATCTGCTCAACGAAGACTGCTCCAATTCTATGAAGAGATAGAACCCAAAAAATAATATTTTTTGGTAGACAAGAAGAAGATCAAAATTATGTTCATAATGAGAGAGAGCTTCTTCATTTATAATTCTCCATTGAGGGTTCATTCCATATATTTAGGAATAAGCAAAATCATAAAATCCACTTAGTTAGGGTTATAATATTTTATTTGTACTTTTAGCCATTGATAAAATAATTTGACTTTTATCTTTTACTTTTGGTCCTTTACTAGTGCGATCTCAATCCTTCAAGAGGTTCCATAATCATAACAAGTCATCTTAACTCTTTTTCTTAGTGTTCATGGTCCACACATGCCAACTAAAAGTACATCATCATGAATAAGGAATATTATTCATTGTTCTTCTTGTTCAACACCAAGGTCATGTGCTAGGTACTTCAACAAGGGGTGGCAAGTCCCTTGAGAAGGTCCCACTGCCCACTGATCAAGGAGAGGAGTACACCACTTGTCTAGACCCATTCTAGGGCTCTAGTGATGTCATGGTAACTAACCAGGTGCCTCAGCCCCAGGATGCATCAAATTGACCAATGTCAACTACTTGGTAATTAACCAAGTACCTCCATTCTCGTAGAGAATGACTCTCATCTCCACATTGAGCTTCAGTCTTAGACTGGTACCCAATCCATGGTAATTGACCAAGTACCTCCATTCTCCTATATAATGGTTGTCATCCCCAGGATGAGCTTCAGTCCTAGACTAAGATCCAATTCCTGGTAATTGGCCAAATGCCTCCATTCTCCTAGAGAATGGCTCTTAGCCCCAAGCTGAGCTTTAGTCCTAGACCAATATCCAATTCTTGGAAATTGATCAAGTGCCTCCATTCTCCTAGAGAATGACTCTTGATGCTGCTAAAAAATCAACACTTCTCACTAATGATGAAGCCACTCACCACCTCTTTATCCTTTGTGAAATTTGTGAATTTTTGTGATACACACACACCATCATAGATCCATATTGACTTTGACTCTACCAAGCATCTAGAGGGATCAAACCTATTAGGTGCAAATATTTCCTCAAGTTTAGCACTCTAAAAAGTATTTGCACCTAAAAGGATTTGATCCTTGTCAGTGCTTGATAGAATCATAACGGATTTATGTTGGTAGACGTAGTCCAACTATAAAAGTATATAGAATGAACATCTATGTTTTTGACAAAATGTCTCAATGAAAGTTGTTTTCATGGAATTCATCGATGGGAGGATCTACAAGGAAGAGGTATTGTCATGACGTGATTTTCCTTTATGCCAAATGCAAGAGATGTTAAAGTTTGGAGTATGCACACGTCTTAGAGAAATGTACTCTCCTATACTTTGATAATTGTTGGATTTGCTCGGATTGGGTACCTGCTATGAGGCCTTGAAACTCTTCTCCCGAATGCAGTTGTCTTGTCCAAAGCACGATTCAATGACATTCTATGGCATTCTTCCGTTGTGTGCATCTAGCAGCCTTGCAACAGGATAAAGAGATCCCTGGGTTTACAGTTAAAGAAGGTTTCGATTCAGATGTGTTTGTAGGAAATGATGTTATAGACATGTATGCCAAGTGTGGGATATAGGTAATGCATGGAGGGTTTGAGACAAACTGTTGTTTTATGGACAACAATGATTGCTGGGTATGCTAGTCATGGACATGGTGAAGCTTCCCTTCAATTATTTCAACAAATGTAGTAGGCATGAGTGCAGCCAAATCATATTATCTTTACTCCTCTTATGTCTTCCATTAGTCATGCAGCAGGCCTTGTAGAGGAAGGGTAGTACCACTTTAATTCAATGAATCGACATTATGGTATTCTCCCCAAAATGGAGCATCATGCCTGCATGGTTCATCTTCTAGGCCGATTTGGCCATCTAGATGAGGCACATGATTTCATACAATACATGCCATTTGAGCTAGATGCTAGTGTTTGTGGATACTTACTCGGTGCCTGCAAAATTCATCGCAATGTTCCACTAGCAGAATGTGTGGCACGATAGCTTTTAAGAGAGAGAACCTGACGATGCTGGAAATTATGTACTGTTGTCAAACATATATGCTGAAGCTCGCAAGTGAGGTGATGTAGCAAAGGAGAGAAAAACAGTGGAAGAATAGTAATTAGAAAAAAGTCCAAGATGCAGTTGGATTGAAGTAAAAAATTAGGGTGCATGCATTTACAGCTGGTGACAAATCTCACAAATATCGCTCGTAGAAAGAGAAAATATATGCAACTTTAGAGCAGTTTGACAACCATATGAGTTCCATACGTTATGTGCCTAGAATAAGCTCTGTGCCACATGATTTTGAGCAGCAGAAGAACGGAGAGATTCTTCGTAGCCACAGTGAAAGACTTGCCCTTTCTTTTGGGCTTATCAACACAAGCCCTGGGACATAAGTCCAAATTTCAAAGAATCTTCATGTTTGTGATGAATGCCACATAACTATCAAGTTCATATCCAAGATTGTTGGATGAAATATGTGAGGAACAAGTCTTAATGATTTTGTTTGCTTGGAAATTTTTTGACCAGAATCCCGCGATAATGATAATTCAAATGATAATGATTTAAACTGGCTATTAGCCATAAGTTATAGCCGGGTTTGGAGCTCATCAATGGTAGAAGGTGAGGCCTTCCTAAGCAGTGAGGTTGGGTGTTTATGCTACCCAGAGGTACAGGGACCATCAGAAGCCAAGGTGGAAGAGGAGGTCAATTTGATCACAGCGAGAGTCAAAGGAGCCATTGAAGTAAAGGTGAAAATATGTGACTGCAAAGCCCACAAAAGAACAAATTCTATGCCCTGTATGTGCAGATAAAAAAAACAATGGGTGCTTTGCTAAGCTAGTACATAAGAACAACTGTAACGAGTGTTTTGGTAAACCAATACACAAGAACAATTGTGAATAAATTAAGGAACATGGTGTAATCTGAAATTTCTCGGGAGAGCGCAACCTTCCATTACTTGCTTGGGCTATGGAAAACTATGGATATTAAGTCTTTTGTTAAATAAACCGATCTTTACCTCTATCATTATTGAATTTGTGTCTGCATGTGGTGTTCGAGTTTGAAATGATTAGCAAGGACGCCAACTCCATTATAAAATGGGAAAAACGCCAATTCCCATGGCTCTAATCCCATTACTACTTGGCTTCCTCAAATGGGAAAAAATATACTATTTTCCCTCAGCTATTTCTGCAGGTGGAAGAATCATCAAACTAAATCACTGTTGTAACATAAAAAGTGTCTTTGTCATGAAGGTCTATGGTCTAAGTGGTGGATACTTTTTCCGAGCATTAAACTATTGATAATTTCATAACGAAAATGAATCATCAAACTAACGAAAATGAATCATCAAACTAAATCAATGTTGTAACATAAAAAGTGTCTTTGTCATGAAGGTCTATGGTCTATGTGGTGGATCCTTTTTCCGAGCATTAAACTATTGATAATTTCATAACGAAAATGAAACTGCTCCATGTAATTGTCTGCCACGTTTCGAATTGTTCCAAAAGCAAGCAACTATGCATATTACAATTGTTAGTGATTGAATGGCTGATTGCTAATTAGGTAACCTACATGGTTCCAATTCATTGAATGACTGATTCAGGTCAATTGGGACTACCTAGATCACCGTGAAATTAGATCACAACAAAAATTGACTAAAATTGCAATGATAGCCAAAAAAATTTGACTAAAATTTCGATGATCACCAAAATATCGACTGAAATTGCGATTGCGATGATCACCAGAGGATCGACTGATGATCACTGAAAAGTCGACTGGAATTGCCATTTTAGCAGTCCAAAACTCACAATTTCAGCAATTTCAGCGGTTTGGTACCAAGTTTGTACTGTAACACAATGTACAAGCGACATCTAAGATCATTGAAAAATTCCAGAAGTGGTCTCTCTTGTAAAGATACCATTAATACCTTCAAATTCTACAAATTATGTATCCAAAATTTCACAAATAAATAAACAAAATATGGTGAAAATAGTTTGAAATATTCAAGCAAACTCTCTCCACTTTATACTACTCTAGTCCTAGTCCTGATGTTACTTTTTCTCTAACGCATGTGGTATTAATACATCATAGCTTTTATATCTTCCCTTTCACGCACAACCATCTCCGGAAGCATTTTAACATAAAATTAAAATCGACATGTAGTGTTACACAAAACTTGCAAAAAATAACACCACATAAGTCAAATTTGTATTAACTACCCTCTCCATTACTATGCTTCAGATTTTTCTGGTTGCAAATTTTGGGGATGTTACAGGTATAAGTACCACCAGGTACTCCTTAGCCTCCCTTCAGTATTTTGTAAGAATTAGAAATTAGTCCAAGAGTAATTTTCGGCAACAGATGAAGCCCATTGAGGCTTTGAAGATTTAATTTTTTGAATTGGCAAATTAGCATTACTATTGGTTATGGATTCTTAAATTTTTTCAATGTGAGTTTTGCGTTTAAAAATCAGTGTATATGCTTGTGTGTGTTCTGTTTTGTATTGAATTAGTATACTTTATTGTTGTTGGTTAATTCAACCCCAACTTGGGTTACATCAAAAAGAGTTTCTGAGGATGATTGTAGTGGGAGTAGCTGAAGCAAAGCGTCAAGGGAGAAATGAACTTCAATAAATAAATTCTTGGTAGAGCATAAGCTATGATGGAAGAATTGAAAGAAAAAATCTCCCAGGAAAAACAAGAAGATGTCGTTGAATTCCAAAGGCACAAAGTTGCTTTCACGGATATTGTATCTAACCAGAGATAGATGTAGGTTGAGATGAGTCAGGCCTAAAAAGAGCTTGAATCCAACTAAAACAGAATGTGAAATCATTCTAAAAAGAATAAAGTAGCAGACGCTATCCTATAGTCTTTCAATGCAAAGTGCCCACATCGAGGATATCAAAGAGAAAGATGAAGTCGTGAAATGATTGGCCACACTAAGGAGTTTGCACACGAAGTATGAAACCAAGAACAGCCCTATGATTGGCCACACTAAGGAGTTTTTACATGAAGTATGAAACCACGAACAACCCTTGCAAGAAAAGCTTGGAAAGTGTAAAGAGAAATGAACCAAGTTGGAAGAGAGTATTCTATTACATTTGGACCACTATGAAATAAGCTCTTGTTCATAAGACATTGAGGAGGGTTGTTCAAACAATGAAGATACAAATCTACTAGAAGTGGGAGATTCTCTGGAAATTGATATTAGAGCCAAACATTTACAACTTTCATTTGCCAAGGTTCATCTTATACCATGCACATGTAGAGAGCAAGGTGACAGGTGAAGTTGCTAGCATGGAACAAAGTAAGTCTATATGGTAGCTAAGCCTACAAAAACACTAAAAAGCAAGAATGAACATCCTGCTAATCCTTGAAACATCACTTCTATCTCTATTTTTTTCAAACGAAGGCAGCATGTGTCTAATTGTTCTCTATAAAACCTTTACCCCTGTGGAAGCTAAAGATTCCCTTAGTTTTGAGCTTAGTAAAACTTAAAATATTAAATATGACCTAAAGATTACCTTAGTTTTGAGCCTAGTAAAACCTAAAATATTAAATATTACAATATAAAACAGTTAAAAGTAAGGTCGATGTTTAGTTATTACGTTTTTATCATTGCTGCTCATTCTAAAGATTTCATCTGTTTTCTTTAGTATGAGATGGAAAACTTTACAACAAAGACAGTAAAAATGATGAAACAAGAAAACCTTTTTTTCATGGCAAGGTGAAGTTATTATTTTGAAAAATAGTTATTTGTATTGTTGTGTATAGTGTGAAAAATGATATAGTAATGATTGTATTATTTATTCAAACTATTGTGTATAATGAAATATGGCTTTTTAAGTTGGTTTAGTTATGTACAAATAGAAAATGAATATGAACAAGTGGAACATTATTTTAGAGAGAAGAGAAAGTCATATGCGAATTGGACAGTAAACATGGCATTTGCACAAAATGATTCCCTGGATCCATTTGTGACTCTATATATAATAGCTTTGTGCAATCATATAAGTATGGCTTTCCACATAACCGTTTTATTTCTTTACCAATCGGATAATCTAAGGGTCGTACTGATATATGAATTAATTCATTTATAGATCAATTGCCTGCAATGATTTCTATGTGACTATTTGCAACCTAATTCTCCTAGGAAGCCAAAGATTTGGACTAAAAACTGGGTTGGACGGTACTGATTTCTAACCACCATCATAACCATTGTATTGTGTAATCTTTATTTTTCACATACACAAGTTAAAGAGAGTAAAACATATATGCAACAATGAAGATATCCAACATTTAGGGAAGAGTTTCCTGTTAGGAATTCTCCTTTGTTTACTCACTGCATCTTATTCCCAAGTAAAGCTTCAAGTTCAAGTTCAAGGCCTTCTTGTTCATCCCTCTTAAAAACCGTTTCTATTTTACAGGTTTCAGACATTCGGAGGGAGGAACCCTCGTAGGCCTACTGAGGATACTGCACTCGTAGTTGCCTCGATTTTCCAAGGAGGAGGAACTTTTCATACATGGTGGATTTGGGTCTTCATTCGTATTGAGATCGAGCCATGGACAGAGTTGTAGATCCAACACCCACTTTTCCTTCTACAACTTCAGCTCCAACATTCTGAATTATAACTTTTATTCTCTTCAATCTCCTTGTGAATCTTACAGAAGGCTTTGTTTTGGACAGAAATGGAAAATTGGTGATCCTAGCATGAGCTTTTTAGGATCATATACACCTTTCTACTTGAGCACCTCAGAAGCAATGGGTACCATTGAATTTTCAGTGTTACTGATGATTTGAATGAAGGAATTAGGAAAATTATTTGCAACAGCTTTTACCAAGGACCTCACAATAACACAATACCAAAACATTGATGTTGAAAAGCTCATATGGAGTAATGCCTGGCTGTCTTGGAAATCCTACAGGGATGACCACCACATCTACACCCTTCAAAGAATTTCCCAATTCAGCTGGGCCAGTAAATCTAGAATTTGTGCTTGACAGTTGTAGTGGTTGAGACCTGTAATTCGCATTTGCAATACCATAAAGATACATTGAGAAATGAAACATACCTCTCGTTCATTTTAGACATACTGAAGTTCTTTTTGGTGTTTCATTTCCCCTGCTTTGGGGGTATGGGGGTATGCTAGTACTATATATTTTCATTTCATCAAATAATGTTGACCTACTCAGCTTTTTGCTTCACTTCGCTTTGCTTTGATCTTTGCGTGTGTTTTTCTCGCAGACACACAGGCATGCAACGACTCTCACTAGTTCTCTTTGATGTGTGGTCCATGTTCAAACCGCCTATGGTGGATTTCCCTCCTCCTGCGCTTGGAGTTATCTTTAACTTTTTCAATTTTCAATATGTATGGGATTTATATGGTTAGGTAGGTGTTATAGGAGCATTGATTTGGCCTTCAAACTCTTAGTAATAAACATGCAATAATCAGAAGGTATAAGAGTTTTGTTTTAAAGCGAATTAAATTCTAGGGGAAACCAAACATAATGGCCCTATGGCCAAGTTTCAATTGGACAAATTAGTATCTTCAAGGATTTATGAAAAAGTTTCACAAGCATTTCTTAGAAAAAACGGTAGAGTTGTTGATATAATAGAAATAAAAAACTGAAATTGAAAATTGCAATAGAAAATCTATTGCAAGTCATTAAAAAGGAGAATATATATATATGATACTTAGATTTTATGTAAAACTTCTCAAAATTTAATTTAAAATTTTTGAAAATTTATCCATAATTATAAATTATAAATTATTGTTCCACTTATTGTTATTCCATAAAAATAAATAAAAAATCAAGTATATCAAACACTAAACTAATTTAAAAATAAATAAATGAATGATACTTAGTATATATATATAAGGGGTGGCAGGAGCAGGGGGGATCCTCCTGGATCCCGGAGGACATGTAGAACAAACCTTCGCATGGGGTTTAGGAAATATAACCAACAATGAAGCTGAGTGGCTGGCTCTTCTTCAGGGCCTTCATATTCTACATGCTAAAAAAGTTCAAAAGGTTCTGATATTCGGAGACTCCAAACATGTCATCTCCAAGCTAATCCACGGATACTCCTCTAGAGCAGTTAATTGTCGCCGCCTGTTTGACAAAGCCAAGCTTCTCATGTCTAAATCCTATGAGACACTCCACATCCTTCGACACAACAATTCTGCAGCAGACACTCTGGCTAACATGGGAGCCTCTCTCCCACAAGGTCATTACAGTAAGAACGAAAATCCTCCCATCCTCAAATCCATCCCTTAATGCGGTGTCAAAAGTCTCTCCTGCATTTTCATTTCATGCGGCTTATCCCTTTAAATTTTTTATCCTTCTCTCATTTTATAAGAAGCCCCAAAGGCCCCCTCCTATACTTCCTTCTCTTTCATTCTCCCCCGCCTCCTTATCCCTCCTTCTCCTTATTTTCTAAACCCACCCTCCTTTCCTATCCCCCTATCCTTATCCCTCCCCTCTTCCCTCCATCCATCACCTAGCGTCACCCCCCATCAGCTGGCCTCCACTCCACGCTTTTTCCCATCGGCTCCATCCATTTAAATTGTTGTCCTGCCCTCCCTCCTCACTCCGCTGCGTGGCTTTTCATCTGCCCCCTCCTTCTCTCGATCTTTGTGGACTTAATGGCCAACCGACCCTGCGTTAATTGTTTCTCCTCCTCGCACGCTCAACATCCCCTCGAGCTTTTTGCTATGTCTTCTCCTCGCAGCGATATGCCTATTCATTCCATTTCATTTCTTGGCCCTGGTTCTCATGAGGCTACGCGAGTTCTGTTAAATGTAGTTGCAGGTATTGGAGAAGGGAGGCTGCAGGGTATCCCGTGGCAAGCACTTCCCCTCACTCGCTCCTTCTTGAAGGAAAGGCTTGCCCTCGTAGCCTTTTCCTCTTGCTCATGCAGCTCCCTCTCAGCGTTGTGGTCTTCAAATCTCGACTCAGGTATAACTATCTCGCATTTTGGCAATTTGGGGAGAAGCTCGGTCTTGGGTTGCCATTGCACGGGGTGGCAGGAAGGTGTTGTGGGCACTTTGGCTTGCCAAGATAGGCACGGAGGTTTCTTACTGCAACAGGAGCTCATTGTGCTCAGCCTTTTTCTCAGTAGCCTCTCGATCGAGAACCAGTCTTGTGTCCTTGCCAGTACTGTTCGTGCCTTACACAGTCTCTTTGTTCGAATAGACATATCTGCAGGAGTAGACAGAATGTCTCAGGCTGGCGAAAGTGCAGGAATAATGGACATAAAGAAGAACCTACGGCGTCTGTATGAAATGCTAGCAATTGGTATAATGGACAGCAAAGAAATTGTTTGGGAGATTAAGAGCATGGGTGAAACAGTGAGCTACACCTCTTTGCAGATCAGCAACCACGATGCTCGAATTGATGATAATGAGAGCAATCTTAGAGAGATAATGGGCAAAGTTGACAGGATTCAGGAAGATCTCCAGCATCTGATAACCATGAACCAGGGGAGCAGGGTGAATGGAGTCACTGCAGAAGTTGAGCACCCAATGGAGGAAGAGTTTGTAGTTCAGCCCAGGAATTTTCGAGGCAATCCTTAATCTGTTTTCCTTTAATTATGGCCAAATGTTCTACTGTCTTTTTCTATGTAACCAATTTATAAGGGTATATACTACCCGCGACATTAGTTGTTTTGAACAAACTTTATGTGTAGGTTTTTGGAAAATTCCTCGGATAAGCTTTCTGTGCAGCATTTTTGATCTGCATGAATATTTTATTATGCCACTACTGTAATGAATGGTTGTGCACAACTTGTTTTATATAAACCTTTTATAGTTTCTGTTAAATATATATATATATATATATATATACATAGATTTTATGTAAAACTTCTCAAAATTTAATTTAAAAATTTTGAAAATTTATCCATAATTATAAATTTTAAATTATTGTTCCACTTATTGTTATTCAATAAAAATAAATTAAAATAAAATAAAATAAAAAATCAAGCATATCAAACACTAAAACTTGTCATATATGGCAACATAATTCCAATACTGGTTAGTCTTTCATTACAAAAAGTTTCACGAAATAATCCTTCACATTAAATTTTTTTATACAGCATTTAATAAAAGTACTAAAAAAATTCCACAAAATAATCCTTCACATTAATTTTTTTATATAGTATTCGATAATAAAAAAAAACATGTTATAAATATTAAAAGACCAAACAATGGTTACAAGAGAAAACATCTAGCTTAATAAAGTTTTTAAGATTTTCTAATCACCATAGAATTGTCCATAAGTTATTTCTAAAAAACCTTAAGGAGAGCATCCATGTGCACCAATGTTCCAAGACTACCACCGAGATAAATGTTTCTGGGCAGCCCAATTAACAGTGACCCTAGAGTCCCCCAAAATTTGATAATTTTGTAAGATGAAAAATATAAATTCTTTACATGGTCAATAATTCTTAAATTTTTTTATGATTTTGTTGTTATTTAAAAAAAATGTTAACTCAGATGTCAAATTATAATTCTAAAATTTATTTATGATTTTGTTGTTATTTTTGAAAAATGGCAACTTAGATGCCAAATTGATAATAAAAATTATTATTATTTATTTTTATGGAATCACCATTCTTCACCCAAAAATAATGAAACCCTCATACTATTTATCATTAAATATAACCCCAATATAATATCTAAATATAATAAATAATAAATCTAACCTTAATATAATAAATAATGAAAAAATACTCCTAATCTTTCACAATGTGAATTCCATTTTGTCTTCAAAACCAGAGCTCGAGAAAGACTGAGGGAGAATTAGTGCTATATTTTGAGTTCAAATGGGCTGCACTGCAATTCCTAGCTTCCCCACCCATAGTTCCAAAGGCACCATGAAATTGAGCATTTAATGTGTGTTGTAATCTCTAGAGCTTGTGACTCGGCTCCATTGCCTTTGATCTCTAGAGGCAATTATCTTCTGTTATATGAATATAATGCTATGAAGCAACATTGCATTTCTTCAATATCTCCTTGTTATCTGTCATTAGATGAACCATCTGAGCCCTCGGCTCGTCCAAGTGTTGTTGTTTCCCGAGACGAGACCTCTTCGAAGATTCTCTGTTAAACAACATCCTTCTCTACTTCCTCTCGTCTATCACATGTTGTTCCTTTGCTTCATCGAAGGCGAAATTGCTCCAAAAGTGTGAAATGGCCTCACTATTGTCCCCGGGAGAATGCAATGAATCCTGAGTTAAGCATCCCTTGTCCACCGACACAGGCATTGATTTCTTTGTGGGCACTCCAGTTTTATCCCCAGGAACATTTAGATTTACAGAAGATGGCGTATTTCCATATTGTATAATTTTCATATCATATAATTCTCTGTTAATTTGTGCAGGATGGTTTGGGATTAATAAGTTTTTACGAAGGTTCATTTGATTTGAATGAGAAACAAGTATTTGATTTGACTACATGTCTCTTAAAGAAGGAAAACCAAGGACAAACGTTTCAAATATTCTCTTGATGATCACTCTGTCTGCTCCAAAATATGAAAAAGTTGCTACCATGGTTTTTTTTTAGTCCATTACTGCTTCGTTGTTGCATGTGATGAATCGGCTTGAATTGGAGATGGCACGTTATACCCAATTCAGTAGGGAATTTCTCATATCTTAAGTTTGTGAGTACAATAATACAGCACAAGGAATAACTAATAGCATATACTGCAAGAGATAAGAACAGGCGCTAGCGGAGTAAAGCTAGAAGTGAATAAAAGATTGGATTGAATAGAGGATGTATTTATGGGTTCTTTATGTGCAATACATGTAGGAGACAAAATATTGATTTTATAAGTTTTTGGGTGAGTGGTAGAAGCACGCTTCCAAAGTGGATGAATGCATGCAAATCACACCGTGGAAATTCGCTACCGTTGGAGCTTGGAATTATCACTACACGGCTTTCCTTTCTCAATTTAGCTCCTCCAAGTTTGGAGTGGGGGCCGTGGGCTCTAGATTTAGCGGGGGAGTGAGCAGATCTCAGATAATGACGGAGAAGAGGACACGATGTATATGCAACTTGACAAGTTTGAAGGTCGTTGGAAGGACATGTTTCAGTGTCCAAGTATGGTTAATGATCTGTAATTTTTTTTAACTTCCCTCACCAAAATGAAGAGTCTTCCACAAGCTTCTTGTGTATTACTTAGTATTATATAGAGACTTTTATGCTTCCATAATTAGCTATAATCAGCCTTAAAGAAGTTGTTTATGTGAATGCATGTTCTGCATTGTGTGATCCAAGTCTGTTAAGCGAAAGGAGGAGCAGAGGAATCTTCCAATCACGCAGATACAAGATTTTCCTAGCTAACTACGATGGGTTGGTTTTGGAGTCGCTCAGATTTAGATATTCTTTCATGCTACTGTCGACTGCTAAGCATAATATCCACTTTATTGAGTTTTTCTGTACAATAATTCCCACTACCCATTGTGCAAATAGGGAATCCCAGAAAGAAGCCCAAGAAGCTTTGTTTTATTAGGCATTACCGGCCAAAAGAGCATACCAAAGGGTACGCTCATAAACTTTGTTTCCTGGATACTCTACACTTTTTCTCTGCTAAATTTCACATCTCTCGGACCGCTCCCTTTCAGTGACCACGTGTTCTACATTTGGTGGATTTCCGAAAGAGATCCAGTTTATCTTTTCGGCCTCTGCAAGAAAAGGCTTTGGTCAAGAACTTGTGCCTGTAGCGAAGTTCCTCATGTTGTGTTGTATAATTCAAGCGGGTTAAGCGAAAGGAGGAGCATACAAAGGTTAGAGTCGTGAGGCCGTAAGATTTTCACGGGCTTGGAAATGGACTTGGCAATGGAAGATCTTGGTAAGATAAAGAAATTGTGTCCAAAGAGAAGCTTTTTGAACTGCAATGCCTTAGTATTTTCACAGACTAGGCAGCGGAAGAGATTGAGAAAATAAATAACTTGTGTCTCTAGCGAAGCTTCTCTTCCTGCATTTTTTTTATTGAAGTCGGTTAACTGAAAGGAGCAACAGACAAAACTTAAGGCTATAGGATTTGCAAGAGCTAGGCAAAGGAAGTGCTTGTGAAAAAAAGCATTTGTGTTAGAAGCAAAGGTCGTCAATCATTTGTGTAAGGCAATGGTTTATCTTGATGATAGTCGCTGGCCCAATTCCTAATCGCGTTGTCAATCATCATGGATCGGAAAGACGAGGCCATCAATTTGGATATAGCAGTCTCATGCATACCATCAGGGTGTGTATGCATTTAGCAAAGCAAATTTTCAAGCGCTTAGAGGAATAGGTTCTGACGCTAATGAATTTGATGCAGGAGCAACTGGAAGTGTTGATAGACAAAGAAAGAATGGTTACATAATATGGAATTCAAGTGCGAATACTTGCAAAGTTGACTCTTCTTCCCCAGTGCGTTAAAAGAGTGACATAGGAGGTCATGGTCATTTCAATTTATAATGGAAACAACAAGCAATGTTAGATAATGGACCGCAGACACTAAAAGAGGGTCCCAACCTTTCATTACAAACGCCCATCATCTGAACATACCATTTGCATTGATGCAACAAACATGAAAGTTGCTAGAATGTGGAATAATGGAAGGCACACTCTCATAGTGAGACACGGGGAGGTTCTTCATAGGTCGTTGGCAGATGATGAAACCTTCAGAGGAGCAGCCCCTTAAATAACACCTTCGGTGTAAACATGTATTGTTACATAAAACAAAGAAGAAAACCCGAGAATTAAAATAATATGATTATTATATAAAAATTTAAAAAACAATAATAATTTTTATTAATTATTCTTTCAATTATAGATGAAATGCATGTCATGATCATGTCCATATTAGGTCTAAATTATTAATATGATATTTGAATTTCATAAGTTAGTTTTAGAGTAGTGTTTACAAATAAAAGCTCAAGTGCTCATTATTAACAATTGATATTAAAATACAACTGTAAAATATTTGAAGATAGGATATTCTCTTATGGTTATTGAAATTAGAACTAAGTTCTAACATTTAATTTAACTTTTTATTATTAATCATGAGTTCATATTATACATTAATAAAATAATAATAATAATAAAATTAGTAATTAGTTTTTAGAATTTAACAAAAAAAAATTCAAATATTTGGTTAAGATATGGTAGGTTGTGAATTGAATGCTTATATCTAGAGATGTTCAAAAATAAGTAATGATATGTTACACATTCTGCTAGTATTGGGTGGTTTACAATCGAGGATCTCTAAAAGTAGTAGTAATATCTTGGTTCAAAAATATATTTAAGCTAGTGTCACATACCTCATTTAGTTTAGCCAATCGCCCATCAAGGTCACTTGGTGGATGCAAAATAAGATCAAGCTTACAATCATGAAAATCTCAATTCGGCAGGACACTATATGGGGTCAACTTTACTCGAGTTTAAGTTATGTTATCCATTACCCCAACCAATTGATTAAATTAAACAAGCCTCGACTGGCCCATTGGCTTTAGAACAAAGACACAAAGTACCTTAAATGTATTCCCTTAAACACAATACCAATTATCTAATTTATGTGTTACTAGGATTAGTAGTAAAAACCATGAGTAGTACCAGTGCTGGAGTTGCCCAAAGCACCCACAAAATTTGTCCCCAAGGTTTACTAAGAGTTTATTTTGACACTAAATAAACTATTATTAGTATTACAATCTCGAGATATGAAAATGTTTTTGTTTTGTTTAAAGAAAGAACTTTACTGAGGAATTTTTTGGATAGGGTTCCTCTTAAAGCCATGACCAAGATTTTGGATAAATAGGTGTAGGAATCTCATGGTTGACATTGAGATAAGTCCAAGAGCTTTACTATGACTTCCTCATGTTTGTGGTTGTCAATAAATCTCATGTTCATGATATCATCACTTATGGTCCTTGAGATGAAATAATACTCTTTGGTTGTCCCAGAGGGATAAGATTTTTTGACATATGATTCAACCCAGTTTTATTTCTCTATGTGGGTAGAGTTATTCATCTTTCCCATGTAATTTTGGCCTTTCCTTGAGCACCTTTCACATGTATTGGAGGATTTATAAGAACTCCACTAGAACACATGGACATAATGTTGCTCAAGAATTTGTGGACAAGTGAAGTCTTCTAGAAGGTTCTAGAAGAATCATTTCCATCTTGTTTCTACTCATGGGGATAGGATTGATATGCATTAGATTATCTAATTCAACATGTGTTATGTATGTTGACATATGTTTTTCTTGTGTCATGCCAAATATGTAGTCCAAGTAAGGTATAATGCACATGGCATGTGTTGGTGTAGGTTCAAACACAAACTCAATGTTCGAATACCTTAATACATTGTATTCCAACATAAATAGTGATGGGCACATCATTTTTGTTTTCCTTGATCATTGCCATAAATTTCATGCATGTTTGATTTTGCGTTGACACTTTTATGAGTAACAGTAGTGTGCTTGGTTTTTGAAAGTTCTACATTAAACATAAGAGAAAGACACAAAAAAATGAGTTCAATAGAAATTGATTTCGGCATGAAGGCTCATTGAGATAAATTTTACTATTGCATTGTAGTTGGAAATCAAAGTGTGCTAGTAAACTATAGTAGCAAACTAATAAATTGTATAAAAATAAGGTATCCATGTTGGATTTAAAAGGGTGGTGATTTTGTAGAGCATGGTGTGCTTGATAAGGGTATTGCACATATGCCCTTGAAAATAAAATTCAAACAAGAATGGATCTAATCGAAGGGATATACACATGGGTCAACAGCTATGCAACTCACGTATATGCAGCTTGCACCATTACAGCCCACATACATCGCGTTTTGTGCTCAAAAACAAAAAATAATTGGATTTTTCCTCATAAAGTAACAAATAGCTTGATCCTTGGCCTTCCATGTGCCCGGAAATGCTCCGATTCGACCCTCCATTTCCCATTTGAGAGCTATATATCTAGCCATTGTGAAGTATTAGAGGAGGAGAAATTTGGAGAGTAAGGAGACTATAGCAAAAAATTTCCCCATCGCCATATACTTGAGTCTGCATCCCTTTATCCTTATTGATATAACTCTTTGTGTTCAACTCCCAAGCTCTCCATTGTCTTTTTGAGCTTGCCTTGCTATGGAGGATTGAAGTGGTGGAGGCCCAGGTGGAGGAACTTGGTTTCTCGGTTCCAACGAGGTGTCAACTGAGGTCGTCACATTGTATCTATGTTTTTACATTACTAGAAATATCCATTTCTCATCTATATTGCATGTGCAATTGTTTATATTTGTATCCATGGGTATCGTTGCTTTATACATGTTTAAATGGATTATGCTAGTTTGAATGCTAACATTTAATATATTTTATGCTTCGATATATATTTGTTGTTGAGAAAAAATTGTAGGAAACAAGCAGTTGATTGCGAACTCAATGGTGGTCTTCTTCGAACATCCAATTAAAATATAATTTCTAGCTTTTAATAAAGTGGAGTTGTCCTCATTCCTATGAATGGTTTGAGAAGCACCCCACCAATTCATATGATTAGTGACAAAAGAGGTAAATGCTCTCAGATGAATATCCCCAATATGAGGAACTGAATTGGACTAAGAGTCAATCAAGCATGCCATCTCATGCAAGTATAATTCACATAATAGATTTTTCTCAGAAAATCACTCTAAGTGAAAGTCTCCAGGAACTGAGGAGGTGTCACAATTTACCAAGATCTTTCTTCTTTTAAAACCTTTATTTTGAACAAAGTCATATGTTCAAAAAGAAACATATGATAGGATGGAGCTCTACAACTCAATAAATCCTGAGTTAAGGCAAACATTTGTTCCTTGTCTTTCTGCATAGACTTGAATTTCTTTAACTCTTTCAATTCTCCCTGCATTTTCGCCCAACAAATTTTTTGGAAGAAAATATCTTTGCCCCATTTTCCCCTTAGTTCATGAATAGTCTTTTTATGCTCAGCCAGATAAATTATTCCTTTATCATATTGATTCGCATGATACTTCCACTTACTAGCCTCGAGCTTCAATAATGACAATTATTTTTCCAATTCTTGCTTGTCTTCATATGTGACTGATTTTAATGACCCTGCAACTTCCTTTTGTAATGTTGGTTCTTGTGTTTCAACAGTTTATGTCTGTGTTGCTCCCTCTTGAGTTTTAGTAGCTACTGTTGCTTCAGTTCGAATAATTGCTTCATACGCTTCATACGCTTCAGTTTGAGTTGTAGCTTCATAAGTTTCAATGACAATTGTTTGAGTAACTGCTTCATAAGCTTCAATAGCTTTAGTTTGAATTGCAACTTCAACATCTGGCTTTAAGAATGCTGGTTCTTGTGTAACAATGTTCAACTCCTGTGCTTCTTCCTTAGCAGATTCAGTCTGATTCATAGCTTGAACAACATACTTTGAGGATTTTAGTTCTTGTGTTTCAACAACCTGCTCTGTTTTCATCCTCTTGGGCTACCAGTGTTTTTCCTAGATTATCTATGTGTCACCTGATTGATGTGCTTGATCCAAAAGCATATTAGTGTCCTCATAACTACTTTCTGAAGGAGGTAATTCAGTACTCCCTGAATGTTGAGGCTGCACCACCCCATCTTCTTGTAATTCCAGATCATAAATCATATCCATTTCCAGCCTGATTTCCTCTGTTGATTCCACATTTGGTGTCTCATTTCTCCCTCGGCCTAAATTTCCCAATTTCCAGAATGTTATTTCCGTCTTCTCAACCTTGTATCCGAATGATTTGAACAACTCCCCACATTCATGACATAACAGTTCCTCATTCTCTGAAATAAAATGTGGGTTTCCCAACTGGTCAGCAACTTTTGCTAACGTTTCTAAGGCTCGTCTAACATGCTTTTTCCCAGCTTCCTTCCATCTCTGTATCTCTTCTCTAAGTGCCTGCACATCTTCTTTCAACACACTACAACAAAATACACTTTTGGGGGCAGTTTTGCTAAATCCCCCCTTCCCCCAAAAAAGTTTTTTTTAGGTCTTTGGGGGCGATTCTTAAAAAACCCCCCTCAAAAGTTCTAAAAATTTGACTTTTGGGGGCAGTTTTTAACCCCCCCACCCCCCCCTGAAAAAATGTCCAATTCTCAGGACTTTTGAGGGTGGTTTTTTAACCCCCCCACAAAAAAGTCTAATACTTAAGACCTTTGGGGGCGGGTTTTAAACACCCCCCCAAAATTCCAATTCTCTGGACTTTTTGAGGAGGGGGGGTTTAGAAAGACCCCCCCCCCCCCAAAGGCATTTTTGAAGACATATTTTAGAACCCCCCACCCCTAAAAGTCATGAGAATTAGACTTTTGGGGGATTTTTTCTCTTGCGACGGTTTTTCTACCCCCCCGCAAAAAAAAAATAGGTTCTTGGGGGCAGTCCTTAAAAACCCCCCTCAAAAGCCCTGATAATTTGACTTTTGGGGGTGGTTTTTAAAACCCCCCCAAAATTCCATTTCTCAGGAATTCGGGGGGATGGGGGGGGGGTTTTGGAAAGACCCCCCCCCACCCCCAAAATTCCTTTTGGACTTTTATGGGGGGTTCTCTAAAAACCACCTTCAAAAACACCTTTACGGGGGTCTTTCAACCCTCCCCCTTCCGCCAAAGTCCCGAGAATTAGACTTTTGGGGGGGGGGTTTAAAAAGCTGCCCCAAAAATTTCAATTCTCATGACTTTTTGGGGGGTTTTTTAAGAACCTCTCCCAATGGCCTAATTTTTCTTTTTAAGGGAGGGGGGGGGGGGGGAGCAAAACTGTCGCAAGGTAAAACTGCCTTGAAAATGTCTTTAGGATAGGTCTTTAAAAAAACCCCTCCAAAAGTCATGAGAGTTGAACTTGTGGGGGCGGTTTTAGAACAATAGCCGCCAAACGTCTAATTCTCATGACTTTTAGGGGGGGTTCTCTAAAAACTGCCTTCAAAAACACCTTTAGGGGGGGTTTTGGAAAGACCCCCCCAAAACAAAGAAAGTCCAACAGGAGTTTTGGGAGGGGGGGGGCTGGAAAGACTTTGAACCACTTTACAAATGAGAACCATTTCTTTGGGATCATCCAAGCTATTGAATATTGAGGGAATTTATTTTTTCTCAAGTGGTGGAATATGCATGGAAACTCTAACCCATAGCTATAATGTTTTGACGACACATGTTCTTTCACAAGTGGTGAGCACTTATTCAACATAAAGGTGTTTTCGCAACCATAAGTTCATCCATAGTATACGAAAAAACAAGGTGAAGATAAACCGGTTAAAGATCTTGTTTATGTGCATTATAACTTGCAATTGTTGTCCTATTATTGTGACAAGTCAAATATATATAACTCATGTACGAATTAGGGCATTAATTGAGAGGAGGCAATTTTGGAGATGGAGCATTGGTTTTGGAACAACTGATGAATGCTCCTTTTGATGATGGTGATTTTGGTGTGACACCACCCATTCTAGTTTCCCTGACCAACACTCCAAAATTAGGGGCTTCATGATAAATTACATCTACATAATCAACTCCAACTTCACCTCCAACGTCGTTATCACATGGAATTTTATGGGGAAATCATGGTGGTGCAAAGTGGAAGGAAAAGTAGATAGAAATTGGAATAATTGTTTCATGTTTTTCCCTAATTTATATGTCATGGATTTTAGCTCAATTTAGTGTTTTGGGCCTTTCTCTCTTCCTAATAAAATTATCCTTTTAGATATTATGTAATCTACCTATTTTGCAAACATAACTCTTTGTCATGTTAATAGCTGACAAAAGACCTATTTCATTCAATAATTAAATGGTCTATTTCCTAATAAATAGTTTAAAAATTTGTAGCTTGGTAATGGTGGAATTGGATCTTTAAAGTTGGCTCACAAATCCAACCAATAGTTCAATCAAAGATATTCCTCTTATCATCGAATGGGGTATTTTGAGTGCTAGAGACAATTCAATCTTTTAGGATAAATATACTTGCCCATAAGTGATCCCCGTGAATAACATTGGAACCCTATCCTTCTATCCACAAGTAAATGGGGCATCGAGTGCGAGAATTATCTAGGAGGAAACCATTAATAAGTCAATGTCGTGGCAATTATCTAGAAGGAATCCATGGGATAAACCAAATTTAATCTTACATCCATTGCCAACAAAGAGCACGTATGACTTGCATACCGACAGAAGACAAACCTTTTAAAGTTCTTGGCCACTTGCATAATCCATGGGATAAAGCAATTTAATCTTGCACCCATTTTCAAAGTGGATATTGTTCAAGAAAAAATAAAGAGCATGTCTGACTTGCATACCAACATAAGACAAACCTTTTAAAAGTTATTGGCCACTTTAGATTAACAATGAAATGATAAATTTCAATCCTACACATTTTCATTAATTGGAACTGATATCTCCTATTCCTCTTGGATCCTCAAGCCACAACACCCAACAACACTGCCATACTAAGTTGCAATGAAGCGGATACAACAATGGATACGGATATGGGAGGA